>VWYI01036801.1:66368-141776 GCA_013399455.1 Anthoscopus minutus | reverse complement strand
CTCCCTTCCTTCCCTTCCTTCCTTCCCGAACCTTCCCGAACTTTCCCGAACTTTCCCTTCCCGAACCTTCCCTTCCCTCCTTCCTTCCTTCCCTCCTTCCTTCCTTCCCTCCCTCCCTCACTCACTCCCTCCCTCCCTCTAGGAATATTAATTAAGCAAATGAACAGACTTCTGCTTTAGTACACACAGTCTTTTACCCATGTTAAATTACAGTTTCCTGCATTCAGTGCCATCACAATTCTGAAATTCCACATGGAGCACTCTTCACTGAGCTGCATTCAGTTATTTATTCAGGTTCTGGTTCTGTCCCCACTGAATGCAAGAGCACTGACTGCAACACAAGGAGTAGCAGGCATTCAGCTGGGAAGAGGAAAAAATGTGAATTAAAAGTCATTTAATCTCCTTTAATCACATTTCCTCTCCTCCTTGACCAATATATTTGGAAAACAAATAAATTGTCTGAAAAGGAAAACTATTAAGTTAGTTTCAAAGTCAAGTTAATGCCAACTAATATTATCTGTTTCAGGACTTCCTGCCCTGCTTATCTCCTTTTAATTAACCTAATTCTGACCTGGAGCCTGTGTTTGCCTGGCAGTCACAGTCCCATTTCTGCAATTGCTCTTGGCTCAATAAAGAGTCTATAGTAGAGCTTGTGATCAACATTGCTGCTGTGTTTTTCCTGTAGCAGTGCTAAGGGCAGCACGAGAGGGAGGCTGGGAAGCAGATGTGGAACAGGAGTAGCACTGGGGGAAGACAGGGCCTCTTACTCGAAATGCTGCACTGAGGCAGTTGATAAAACAATGTGGTCAATCTGCTGTCTCCCTTTTCCTACAGTTCAGATGTCTGGACATAATCCTGGAGCCAAGGGGAGCACAATCAGCAGAATTTCTATTCACTCTTATCTTCTCAAGCACAGATTTAACATCCTCCTGTGCACAGTGACAAACAGGCCATTGAGCATGATAATAAACTTGCTTCCCAAATGGAGTCCATCCCTTTATTTAAAATCTGAAAATAAACCTGATAAAATTCTCAGACTCCAGATAACACTGAGAGGTCTCAAATGTGTGTTATGCAAAAGGCAACAGCCCTGAAAATATGTAGTTTTAAGTGCCAAAGATTCTATCTGATGATTTTAGTAGCATTTTGATGCAGCACTGGACAGCATAAAGAAACATGTTAATCCACCTATCCAACAAATCCTATCATCCAAAAGTACAAAGGCTCAGACTATGGCAAAACTGAGCTTGAACAGCTCCAGGGAAGAAGGAAGTGCGGAAGGAAGTGCGGGAAGTGCGGGAGGGAGGAAGGGAGGGAGGAAGGGAAGGAAGGGAGGAAGGGAGGGAGGAAGGGAGGGAGGAAGGGAGGGAGGAAGGGAGGGAGGAAGGGAGGGAGGAAGGGAGGGAGGAAGGGAGGGAGGAAGGGAGGGAGGAAGGGAGGGAGGAAGGGAGGGAGGAAGGGAGGGAGGAAGGGAGGGAGGAAGGGAGGGAGGAAGGGAGGGAGGAAGGGAGGGAGGAAGGGAGGGAGGAAGGGAGGGAGGAAGGGAGGGAGGAAGGGAGGGAGGAAGGGAGGGAGGAAGGGAGGGAGGAAGGGAGGGAGGAAGGGAGGGAGGAAGGGAGGGAGGAAGGGAGGGAGGAAGGGAGGGAGGAAGGGAGGGAGGAAGGGAGGGAGGAAGGGAGGGAGGAAGGGAGGGAGGAAGGGAGGGAGGAAGGGAGGGAGGAAGGGAGGGAGGAAGGGAGGGAGGAAGGGAGGGAGGAAGGGAGGGAGGAAGGGAGGGAGGAAGGGAGGAAGGAAGGAAGGAAGGAAGGAGAAAAACATGATGCTATGAATAGTTTCACAGCTGATTCCCTTTCTCTCAACTCTTTTTCCTATTGTGTTCCAATAATTAAAATAAAATGGTGGCTATTCAGTGCAGGAAAGCTATATAAGTACAAACTGTATGCCAGCTATGAGCAGTGATTTAAAAGGACGAAAGCAGATAACTGGCAGTTTAGAAGTAATTCCTGCCAGGAAGGCCAATTATGACAGGCATGTTCTGCAAAATGGGTGTGTCTGAGCTGCTTTGGAGGTGATCATCTTACACTGTGGCACGGTGTCCTTGTGGCCTCACAGCAGTGTGACTCCCCTGAAGTCCTTTGTTGGACCCCAACACCTTCCAGCCTGGACCAGCCACAAGCACCACGGTGTCTTGGAGCACAGACAATTATGAACGTGAAAGCTGAAGATAAAAATAAACACAAGTCCTTCTCTTCCATCCTAAGCTCAGCTGAAACAGAACACAGTCCCAAGCAGAGAGGAGATAATCTTAGATGTGGCTGCCAGCCTGTTTGCTTACTTATTGTCAGATGATAAATCCTGGCATGTCCTCATCTCCTGATTTATCCTTGAAAATGTTGTTTTCCACAGCTTCTCCTGCCAAAGCCATGCCAAGGTGGACATCAGCTATAGTGGAAGCACAAAGCCAAGCTGTGCACTGCCAGTGGTGGCAAGGCTCCTCCAGCCCATAACCCCAGGCCACCATGGGGCTCAGCATGATTTCCTCACACTTCCCTTTCTTGTTCAGGGTAATTATATTTCCCAAGGATGGGAAAATATACTCTGGCAGCCAGGGTGTATCTCCAGTGTCGTGAACAGGCTGGGCTTGAACACAGACATTGAAGCTTTCGCCTCCAGGCAGGGCAGCCACAAATGAAATTGAAACATTAGAACCCTTAAATGTAAAGTGTCTGTGGCAACAAATTACTACATGCCAGCTGCAGTACCAATTAGCAACACAGGTCTTTTGTGCCTTTCCTCAGATCTGAAAGATAAGAAATACCAGTTTCTGGGAGTAAAATGTAGAAAGAGCATCATCCAGCATCACTAAAGAGGACCAGCTGTTTAATCAACCGCTTCCCTCCAGCACTGGTCAAAGAAGAAGAATCTGCTTCTCAAAATACTCTTTTGTCTCTCTTTCAGGAAAGGATTTTCTGCTCATTTCTTTGACTGACTGCAACCAGCCCATGCATCAAATGAGCAAAACATACCTGGGAACTAAAAAGTTTGTTGTGAAACAGAGCTGGGAATATTACACCAAAACACGCTGTTTGGATACTGTTTAATCAATGTTTCATCTCAGAAATACCAATATGTTCTGTCTGACAACAAAGCAAACAATTTATCTGCAAGAAAACTATTTATCTAAATAAAATCTAAAGCAGAAAAAGGTTAAAAGGATTAAGTAGTCCCAAAATGAAAAATCTCTTTTTACTTTAAATAAAGCATTTGATACCATTCTTGGCTCAGCATCAGATGAACATTTTTCCATTCTTTTGCTTCAATTGCCATTCTGACAAAACTAATATTCACCTTTCTCTTTCACAGCATAAATTCAAAGCAGGAGGACCCCCATCTTCCCAGACAATACTGCATGCTTTCCCAAGAAGGATTTCTTTTGAAGTCAAGATGTCTTGAGCAAAAAATCTATAAATAGATAGTGAGGAAGGTGACTTGGGACAGCTGTGAGTTCTATAAAGGGCAATTTCCCTACTCAATGAGAGCAGCAGAATTGGATTCAACTCATAGACACTTATCAAGATGTCTGTAATTTTTTTGTCTGTAAAATTACCTTCCCACAATAAGTAGGAAAGGTCCTGTAGGTCAAGGCTTAGGGATATTCATAGAAAGCAGAAGGAAAATTTTATTGCCACTTTAGTAGCTGTAGCTTTGCTACGGAGTTATTTGTGATAAGTCTATCTGAATATCCAGGTATGATGGAAAATGTCAGATTTTAAATAAATCCTCTCACTTATTACCAACATCAAAAGCAGCTTTATTTTATATATGTAAAGAGTTTGCACTTAGACATCATACCCACACTGTAATTTCAAATAAACAACATTTAAAACTGCAGCTAACAAGACTTAGAGTAAAAAACCTGCCGATTAATCCATCACTTCACCTGTCTTCCCAAATTATACATGTTTAGCCACATAAAGCGTTACCATTCTGCATTTTACATAAAGCAACACAAGGTAAGATAATCTACTGTGACAAATATTTACAGAGGGGGGAAGAAAACAATTTGCAAACTGTTGAGAAAACTGACGTCATGCACAAGAAGCTCCCAGAGATTTCATAAGCAAAAGGCTGAGCTCTCTAAACACCTCACACCTATTTTCTGCGTGCACTTGTGCTGAATTACACCATTGTGGGTTTGCTGCTCTTGTTCCTGGCAAGGCAGAGGAGGGAGAACCACTGGGATGGCTCCTGCGCCTTTCCCTGCTGCCAACACTCTCACATCATGCTGGAAAAAGACATAGCTGGAGATGGGAGAGGTAAGAACTAAGGAGTAGGAGAGCTGCAGACCAGGCTCCATCCAGCAGCACGCTGGGGATGGCAGAGGCTGCCCAGCAGCTCCTCACTAAAGCAGCCTGAGATTGTGCAGAGACTGACTCAGAGCAGACCAGGAGCGAACGCATTAAAAAAGCAATGCCAGCTTGAGAAACACAACCAGAATAGCACAGAGTGCTGTGACACATAGGCAGGGAAAAAGGCTCATTACCTCATGCATATGTTTGGAAACTGTTTTCAAGAGAGCTTTTCTGGTGATAGGTACAGTTTGTTCCTCATACTCGTTTAACAAGGTAACATTTTCACTCATTAGGGAGAAACACAAACCAGTCAGAGCAAGGCTGTGACATATCCTGGCTCATGTCTAGGCTTGAGCTGGGAGGCTGAAACTGTGTCACCAAACCTGTGAGCTCTTTGTGGGGTGTCAGATGTGATGGGGTCAAGCTGCCCACTGAAGAGGAGCTGAAATGACAGGAAAACCAAGATAAACTTTTAACACACTTATACAGCACTTCTGTATCAGTATAAAATCTTTAAACCTGGGAGGGATGGTGTACAAGCATGTAACAGAAATGCATCAAGGGAAAGATGGTGCTTGTTGAGGAAAGGTTACTCCTTGGGCTGTAAGGCATTCCTTTGCTTACTGCCATGATGTAACACTAAAGGAGAGCTCAGGTTTTCACTGATTTTCCTCCAATGATGCCATCTATGCATGTCCTGATAGCAAACACTGTCAACTGCATATTATGGCAGTATTAGACAGTGTTTTAGGAAATGGGTGCAGTGTGCAAAGTCCTGGTTACCCTGAGCATAGTCCTTCTCAGATGGGGCTATTGCCACCTTGGTGGTATCTTAAACTGAGCACTGCAACCTCAGAGGCAAAAAGTCTGGTAATATTTCAGCCTATGAATGACCAAGGCACCAGTAATCCATTTCTCCAGTTTATTCTGGCATCAGTATTTCAAGTCTGTTGCAAGGCTTAGTGAATTCAGAGTCCCAGTTTAAGTACCAACAACAAGCAGGGTTTACAGTGCAGAATGAGCCAGAGGTGCTGTCATTGTGTTTTAGTGCTCTTGATGGAAATTTTTTTCTATTCAATTATTCAAGCACCTTTCAAGCACCACAGCGTCCTGCAGCAAGTCCCAGCACTCAGAGAGCTGCTGGATATCTCCTCAGCCTTTCTGAACCTGTAAATTGTCCCTTTTCTTGCACTGCTCCCCTCTGTGCCCCACAGTGAGGAATCCTTGGCTCACTGTCAGATTTCCATGGGCTGTCACCCGGCATGTCCCTGCCCCAGGACCACGTGTTTCCGTGGAGAGTGGCAGTGGCTTTCCAACCGGACCCTTTCAAAATCTTCAGCCTTTCTCAGGCATGTTTGTTTTGGCTGTTCCAAAGTTTCCTCTCCTTTTAATAGATGGCAAATGCATTATCCAGCACAAACAGGGAGCCCATATGATGGGGTGGAGGGACAAAACAGATGGCACATGAGTCACTCCCATTCGCAAAGTCGGCGATGAAAACATGCTCCTGCTTTAGCATCCTGCTGGAGGCTTCTTGCAAAAGACAATTGAGGAGCTGTGCTTGGCACTGGGTCCCCACAGCCTTCCAGGTGAGAGAGGGATTGCTGCTGAAATCCTTCTTTTGTGCACCCAAAGCAATCCAGGAAAAGGCTTGGGGACGGTGGCAAGCCCCTGGTAAAAATACTGCTTAAAAACAGCCAACTCCCCCGTGTGATGCAAGGGCACTGAGCCATCCCCAGGGCCACAGGATCTCTGTACCTCTTCAGGGTATTAAACTTCCTTGTTGTATTTTTTCCACCTGCTTTTCTATTTGCTATAATTCCCTGTGCCTGGCAGCACTAGGAATGCTCCCTGTTCTCTTTCCTTTTTCCCCCCACCACCTCCTACAACCCTTCTATGGGTAATGGATTTTATATGCTAACTCACATCACTGAAATACCATGAATTACACAAGTAGGAGTAGAAGGCATTGGTTATGCTCTTGCCAGGAAAGATCCTCAACCTATTGGAAATAATGATTATTTGCACTGTATAAATTGGATTTCTGCCATGAACAATATTAAAAGGCAAAGGCAGTGAGCAGTATTACTCTGCTGCAGTGTATTCATTGTGTTAAAACAAAAATAGACATAATATCAGATAGCTACCACCTGGGAACTGCGTTATATATTTGGGTGAGAATACAACCCCAGACTGCAAACACATTTGCACATGATTACTTTTACATATTGCAAGACATTTCCTTGAAATTCAGTGTGTGTAACATTAGTAGTCTTTATTCATATTTGCAGAAGACAGCTTAGAGGAAGAGGCACAAGACAGTTTTTTCTATCAAGGTTTAATTAATTTTCTCTCATAATTCAGAGAAGAAGGATTGTTGGAATCAAAGACATATAATCAATGAACATATTATTAGTTATTTCTAACTTAACTGTTCAAATGTAGAGTTCTTTAGACATCAAAAGCCACTTCACTGCATATTTAGAACAGATTTTTTTTTCCTAAAAACAAGGCAGACTTATTCTCAGAACTATCTGAAAATTATAATTCTCATTTCAAAGAAAAAGGATCTTTCACCAAAAAAACCCCAAAAACTAACAAAAAAAACCCTTCAAATGTGAAACCTGACAAATTCAAAATACATACACAGAGACTTTCTCCTTTTTTTCCTGTTTCCTTTTCACACTGACACTGTAAAATCGATAACATCAAAATTGTTCTGGTTTGCTTTTCATTTTCCTTTTTATCGCCTTCAATAATTTTGAAATTTCCTCATCTTTGAAAAAGAAAAATGGAAGAGTCCCTTGTTTGCGTCACACTTCAAGCACTAGAGAGATTTTTCAAAGTTCCAATAGCAACCAGCTGCACAAACATTTGAAAATGTAAAAAAAAAATTGTTTGTGTGGGCAGAGGTGCCTGCTCAGCTTTCATTTTACTGTCCCCAGCTTCGAAGAAATATTTGACACTGTTAAAATTTCAAAGCAATCAGACTTTGGTGTTTCAAAGGTTTACAAGAATTCCCTTTGAAAAACTGTAATGTCAGACAGAACAATGTTCAGAAACAAACCCTGAAGGTGGCAGATGCTGGTTATTTGCATTGGAGTCCCAATACCAAAGACCATCAGTAGAAACAACCCTTCCCAAATACTCAGAGCAGCAACGCTCTAATAAAAGAAAATAACTTAAACAAACCCCATAGTTTGTCTCTTACAGTGTCTCCTCCTAATTGAGGACATCTGGTAAGGAGAAACATTTGTAAGTGGTCAGTGATTCTGCCTGAACTCATCTTCAGACATCTGACATGTGGAACTTTACAGGGATCTGATTTTCACACATCATGCAAAATCAGACCCTTCAAACGTGTTTCAAGTTCAAAGCCTTCAACACAGCACATTTCTTGGCCCATGCAAACTACACCATGATGTAGACACATCTACACACAATTCCACAGACCAGTTCACAGAATAAAGAAATACAAGAATTCATAAACGGAGAGAAGAAATTGTGGAAATGGAATGACAAAGATACAAAAACAAAAAACAAACAAAAACAAAACAAACAAAAACAAACAAACAAACAAACAAAACAACAGATGTACCCTAAACCCACCAAGTCTTTCTGCAAGTAGCACAAAATAACACTCTAGGAGACAAAAGTAACATTAATGTATCCTCTTCAATATATGGTATATCCTCCTCAGCTAAGGCATTGACACCATACCAGTACTTTCAGACTTAATGAGATGTCAATGCCTTTGTTGTATATATTGATGTGTTCACCAGACCACAAAAAAAAAGACATGTGACCACAAGGTGAACATCTGCACTGGCTTTTTGGATGACTTTTCCACCTTGACTTTGGCACAGGGAAAACTTGATACTCATACCATCATTCACATTTCCTCTATGTGATCTATGTGTTAAGGAATCACAAGTTGCCACGTGGTTTTTTTCCCTGGAGGTCGTTTTTTGAACAATAAATCTTATTTTTATTTTCATGTTGCTCCACATGCACACTTTCTAAGCAAAAATTGCATGGATTTTTAAAATTTGAAGCAATGAAGTGTCTGCACATGTAATCCCTGATCTTGAAACTTTAGCACCTCAGTCTGAAGGTGAAGAAATGCCGTCCCAAGCTGCATGTCTAGGAGAGTGGAGACAACTTCTTAAAGTTCAAATAAATTTCAGAAGCAAAAAATTACATCTCCTATTCCAACAGCATCTCTTGCCAGTGGGTCAATGCAGCATTCAGTTTGCATGTCCAGTGCCTGGCTTGGCTTTGCAACTCCCTTTCACTGTCTGGTCAAAACCCACATGGAAGATTTTAACTCAGTCAAATGCATCAGGATTTACTCAGCTCTTTTCCCTGTAAAGCAGGGAACAGGTCAAAGGATTACCAAAGCCAAGACAAGTCTCTCACTGACTCAAACCACCTGGCAAAAGTGATTTCCTTGAGTCTGGGGCATTCATCCCACAAATGGCTATAAACTAATGAAAATGGACAGCCTGCAGGAATGCAATGAAATACAACAATGAACTCAAGCTGTTGAATGAGCAGCATGGCCAGCCACTCCCCAGGATGGTTCCTTGATTAGTCAACATCAATGCAGAAGAGCTCCACGTGGATAATTTATGGTTCACATAAATATCATGTTATTGTAACATTTTCCTGTTCACTCAGAGATAATAAGAGACATACTCCAAATCAATATTTATTATTTTAGCTTTCCTTCCTCCCTGATGTTAAGCCTGACATCCTTCTCCTCCCCCATTTATAGCCTGCCATATCTTACTGAACCCCTCCACAACCTCTGAGATGAGTATCTGGAGGAGATTCATAGATCATGATCACAATAAACCAATCCTTCCAGACACATTTAACCACAATGCAATACTGTCAAGCTCTGAAGACAAGTTGTTCCCTGAGGAGCAGAACCACTGAACCTTGATTTCCTGCAGTTCAATGTCCCAGAGCTTTAGTTTTTAACCCCAAACGCCACCTCTCTGCTTCCAGCATCATAAGTTCACCACATGTCCCCTCTGTCCTGTACGTGTCCCTGTAATATTTTGCCTTGCAGTTATCTCCAGTTGCCTTCACATCTCCCAGGCATTCTGGTGACTCCACTCATTTCTCCTTCATGCCCTTGCTGCTTTTTACTGTCTTGTCACTTGGGCAGGAGACAGTGGGATTGGAGTGCAAAAAACAAATTGGAGATCTGGTCGGCCACTGGGCCAGCTGTGGGGCTGCCAAACCCAACACAGAGCACTGATTTATTCAGACAAGGCATGACAAAAACCTCTGTCCTTCACCCACTTGCCAGGTGGGATTGAAAAATTAAGATTGCTGGAAAAACTCCCCCTTCTCAGGTTTAGGTTGAAGTGCCCAAGAGGGTCACAAAGCCAAGGACTTGCTGATCCACCCCACACTCTACTTTTCAGTCAGTAGTCAACTGACTGACACAACTGCACATGATCTTCACTAGACTGATCAAACTCTTCTTGAGGCAGTTTTACATGGCACCAACCAACTTTTTTTTTTCCTTATTTCTAGTGCTAAATTTAACAGAAATATATCTATTGGCTATTATTGTCAATGTTACCAAGCCAAATCCATGAGAATGTCAAACTTGGTTATGCTGCTCATGTTTTGCTCTCTCTGAGGTGGAGCATTTCTTTCATTGTTGTGTTATTTACAAAATTTCCTTGTTCAAAAAGAAGGGAAAAAACCACTAAATATTACTTGGTGTATAGGCAAAGCCTCAAAATGCACAGCTAAGACAAACAAGGCTGCAGTGTGCACGTTGACTTGTGCAGCTCTTATAAACAAAGTTTAGCTGCCTGAATCCTGGTGATTTATACACTTTTGGGCAAATATTGAGCTAATATGTGATTCATGTCCCCAGGCACACTCCAAAGCTGCACTGTGTTCCCTCCTCTGTGTTTTAGATGTGTGCAACAGAATGTTACTGTTTGATCCAAAACATGTGTTATGACTTGCTTCCTTCTCCTTTGGTGTATTAGCAGAGGTTTTTGGCAACCCTAACTCCTTCCCAAAGATTATCAGAATAAAAGGGTCAAATTAAAATTTCATTTACTTGGAGGAAACTGAGAGGGTGGGAAAAATACTTTTGCTGTTCCTCTCTGAGCCAAAAGCCATCCCTGTGGGCACTCTCTGGCCCTGTTTTTTCTTCCATGACTCAAGTGTCACCTTCAAGTCTTGGCTTTCACCAGGAAGAAGTGAGAATATATCCTGAAAGACACTTTGACACCAATTGATCACTTTGCTCACCTAAGACTATCATTTATATGCTAAGAGAATGTTCAAGGCTTCCATTCAGCTGCCAGCGAGTCCCCAAACGAGTTCTGAAGATTTCTTGGGTCACCTCAGACTTAGCAGGGACTCAAGACTGACAGATCAGTCAGGGTTCCTGCTGCAATTGGGCTTCTGGGAGGGGAAAGGCAGGCAGGGCTCGGTGGCCAGCTCCAGTGCAGCAGCCAAGCTCGGAGAGTGACAAACAGCATCTGTGAGCCGCTGCGGAGAGAGGGACTCCCTGCCCGGGGCAGCCCTTCCCGGACAGGGGCAGCCCGATTCTGCTTTTCCTTCTGCTTCCCAGTTCCCAGCACCGCCTCTGTGGATATCAAACGCTGCTCAGGAATGACAGGAGACACTGTGCGAGTAGCTGATGAGTTAATCGCTGGAGTGAGATTAAGGAGAAAAAGGGCTGAGGCCGTGGTCTCATGGGGGGTGAGGGATGGACTTCACCCAGCTGAAATCATTGCGAGCGCTGCGCCCACGGCGGCGCAGCTGTGCGCGCTCACCCCGGGAGACACGGCACGGAACAGATCCGCATGGAAACAGCTCGTTCAGATCAGTTTTCAGATCATTTGACATTTTTGTTGGCAGCCAGCCAGAGGGTGACAGGGAGACAGAAGGGACAAAGGAGGGTCAGTGGGGAGGAGTGAAAATGATGCTTAAATGGCATCAGACAAGGGCACGCGGGTCAGCAAAGCCTAAATGTTATTTCTAAGTCACTTGGCATTTTCCAGGTATCACTGGAAAAGGGGATCTGGATTTCACAGGCACATAGGATTATTCTTTAATACTGCCCAGAGTCCATATCCCTCCATTTTTGTCCTTTCATTTCAATTTTTGGCCTGGGAGCACATAGAATGTATTTATAAAATAATAACTTTTAAAAAAAAGATAAACTTTAAAAAGTTATACAGATATATATTCATGTACAAAATGAGCAATGAAGGTAGAAACTAGACAGAGTCAGACTCAAGTTTGCACGTTCTGTGGGTTTCTTCAAGAAATATATCCATTTTTCTGGTAGAGACAATACTTAGTTGACTGCAGTTCACATCACAGTATTACTGTATGGCAGATGTTTGACTAATGCTCAAGTAAGCTATAAAATACATGAGACTGTCCCTAATTATTTGTTGAAACACATCTTTACATCACTGAGAAGAGAGAAAGAGAAGGAGGAATCCACACTTCCCTTGACACTGTGTGCTGCATTAGAACTGTGGGCTGCCTCATGCCTTGTAAGGTAAATTTTTAAGGATTCCAGTTATTGAACAGCCTATAAAATCCTTTCTTTAGCTTTAAATAAAAAACAAGCTCCCATCCCTGCAGAACAAAATGTGAGAGAACACATATTGTACAGACACATATTGTACAATGTTGCCAACAACGGTTGCCATAATTAAAGATATTAGTATTTGAAACAGTAATAAAAATTAGAAAACAGTATTAAAAATATGACTTTTCACTGGTTTCATTCTGGCAGACAGCCTCACGTAACACACCTGAAGAGTAGGAGACTGTTGCTTATCTTTCAGCAATGAAGTCTTGGCATTCTGAGCTTCAGCAGCTCCCATTCTCTCCATCTTCAGATTTTCAATATCTTTAAAATTTTTGTATGCTTTGGAAGTAGATTAAATTACTATCACACCAATATGCCTTTATTTTCTGGTAAAACAGCATTGCCTCCATGCTAGATAATACATGGTGCTGATGCATCCTAATAATCACTTACTCTTTTATGTAAGATTTTATGAAAAAAATATGGTTTTAGTTATTGGATTAATATGTTGATTAAGATTGTCAGAATAAAACAGCAGTGCTTACTTACATTAACAAATGAAAAATCCAGAAAGTCCTCACAGGCATTTAGTTTAGACTGATTGTGGATATTCTGCTGGCATGAGATCACATGAAAATTTTAGCTGTTCTAATGATAATCACCACATAAAATCTCAGATAACTGTGCCTAGAAAGGAAAATTACAGACTTTTTTATGTATACAGAATTTTTTATGCAGCCTTTAATCCGAAATTAACTGGCATTCTGTTATTGTTTATGGACTACGTTGTCCCATTGGTCTGAATGGAAAATTACAAATATAAACATAGTCTTTGTCCCAGGGAACTTGCAGTCTACTAGATGAGTTAGCTTAGAAATTATGAAATAACACAGCCAGCAAGTAGGGTTGTTTTCTTCTTATTCTTGGTTTTTAGTAGTAAAACATCACCATACCACTGATAGGGATTTGACAGATTTTCATTACTACTAGGCAAACACCTCACTGGAGCATCTGAGAAAGGGCTACCATTACAAAAAGATTTCTGGTAATTAAAGGCAATAATTAGCCCTACAAGTTGAATGTGGCATTGTGAGCCAGCACTGGCTGGATTTAAGATTACTCATTTTAGATGCCGTTGTTTTCATATGCAATGTTCTCAGTTAACAAGGCATGATAGACTCTTCATTGAAAGCCCACTCAAATTTTCCCACCTGGGAGTTCTAAATGAATCTAGACACACTTTGTAACTTGTTTAAATCAGTCAATATGTATTATTCAACTAGAACCAAGGGCAATTCTCCAGTGCCTGAGAGTTAAAGAAACTTAACGTGTCAGATTTCTAACTCGGTGCTTTACAATGCAATTCCATTGCCACATAAATCATCAATAAATAATAACCTCCTTAACACTATCTTCACTTTCCATTAACCAAAATGTTCTTAACTTTAAATTGCAAAATTAAATAAAGGAATATTGCTCTATCCAGCATTACCTGCGCTGTTCATCATTTTACTATTCAACAAAATAAAATGTAACAACAGGATTCAACCTGTAGGTTCACTCTTAGAGAATTCTAATCAACTTCCATGTTGCACTATTTCAGCTGGAAACAGGATAAAATTTGTATTCTAAAATATTTCTAGGTACAACCACAATTTTATTTGGCTAACTATTTGGGAAATGCAGATACTCTTTAGAAGTGTAAATCAGAAGTAGCTGTCGTTTTACACAATAGCTGTTGACATTTCTGTTACTTTCAGTAACTCTGCATCTACTTCACATATGCCAATAATATATAATGTAGGCATATTTGCAATGAATTATAACAAAAATGTCATGCAACAGCCTGGCAAAAATAAAACAAATAACACAACTCCAACAACAAAAATTACCAAAAATATCAAAACTTTCAAACAGGCCCATCACAATGGTTAAAGAGCAGGCCTCCCTCAAAGGCCAGCAAATTCAACTTTCAATGACAGAAAAGATGCACTATTTAGTTGTGAAGTAAGGTGAGAAACATTAGCCATTGTCACTGCTTGTCATGAAAAATAAAAAAGATGTGTTTTGGCGCCAAGTTTCTTAGTAGATTTCATCTAGATAAAACCTTTTCTAAATGATGGATTACTCATTATGAGAATATACCTAATAGCAGCAGCCCTTCATTTGGTAATATTTTTTTTCTTTTAGTTTTCAAATATATAGCACAAAAGAAATTTTTTAAATATATGAGTACCCCATAAAATTCATTGCTTACACATACAAATAGAACCCACATATTTCACTTAATTTCCACTCTGTGTTTTTCCTTCTATATCTTCAGTGAAGTTATTCTGAGCTCCATCTTGCTCTTGATAATTTGTATTTCAGTTGCATCCTCCAGTAGTTTGCAGCTTCTGTATATTTTTTTTTCACTTCAGTTAATAATGAAGGTACTGAAAGTCCTTGCCTTGGCAGCCAAGGGTGCACCTGTATTAGTTAAGAGTCTCAGTAGTTGTGGATGCTGTAGCCCAGGCGTTCCCTGACCACAATTCTCTCTGGCATCATTTATCCAGCCTGGGATGACATCATTTATCTCAGTGCTGGGAGGGGTGAGAGCAGCTCACCTGTTGCAAGCATTTCCAACCTCGTGCTCACCAGAGCACTATCAGTGCAAGCTGCAGAAAATGTCCTTCATATGGCAGAAGATAATCAGAGCCTGTTTCACCCCATTTGTCACAGCAGAGTTGCAAACAGAGTTGTTGGTATCTGCTGGTGCAGCTTCAGGGGTGCACAGATGACTCAAGAATCCCTGCAGGTTTTGAAAGCTGTGGCGAAAGCTCCTATGTTTGCTCGAGATCAGCAAAATTCTATTAAATATAATCCCTTTGCATAGGTTTTAAATTCCCAGAATTCCTCTGTCTTCAAAAATATCAACAGTGTTGCCCCTCTAAAAGGCACACAGACAACCAGTGGCTTCTCTAAGTGCAAGCACCAAGCCAAAATATACTTTATTATTCTAAGTGAATCTTTCCCAGACATACATTCTGGTTTTACAGTGCACTGGCAAGAAATAGATTTGCTGAACCCCCAAAAAGATCACTGTTTTCAGCAGTGACTGTAGCTGTTTTAATCCACCATCCCAGAGCTGGAGGACAAGCGCAGTAATTTTCTCACCTGCCTCCTCACTGCAAAGTTTGAGAAGCTGAGGTTGTCACAGTGATTGCTGCTTGGCTGTGAGCAGAGACATGTGCTGAGCTCTAGAGAGTGATGTCATTTCTTTTATCTTCCAAATGCATTTTCCTCTGTCTTTGAATTGGACAAGGAGTGACTGATTCAATTTTTCTCCACTACTGAGTCTTGCAGCCCATATCTGCAGCCACAGAGTGTGTGTTTGTACTGGATGCACCAAGGTATTCCTCACCAGCCTCTGTGCTCCTGATACTATCAGTCATTTTTAAAATGGCTTTGGTAACTGACTGGCTAATGAGTTGCTGTCTTCCAAAGTAGTTTCTCATACAAAAGAGTCCAGATAATCAAAGTAATGATGGAATTTTAAAATCACATCTGGTCTGCGTCTCCAGACAACTTCATTCATTCCAATACAAAGTCTATGACATGACTGTAAGAAATGCAAAACACTATTAGGTTCTGGATATCAACACTTTTTCATTATCTGCATTATACTCTAAACTGATGCACGATTTATAAAAATGAGTAAAAATTAGTAAAAAGACTCAGTCAAAATGGTCTTGGCAGATATTATAAAAAACATTGTTGACCCATTCAAGCATCACTTCCAAGCAGACAGCATCAAATATAGCTGTTCTGCAGCCAAGAAAGGAATTCATTCCACACTAATATAAAGTAGTGCTTCACATCTAACTGTGTCAAGCCTGGCAACACAGGTATTATGCCATCCCTTCAGCAGCTGCTGGATAAAGCCTCAAGCTATGGTGCCAAATTCTACACATACTCCTCACAAACGTGTCTCCTGGAAATATTTGCCAATAGTAAACAGATGATTGCAGATGGTTTTGAAGTCACCACCCTGGCAATGTTCCTGTGTATCCCGTGAGGTTATGCACGTGGCCTTTGCACAAAGTTTAATCAAAAACATTTATATTGGCAGATTCAGTATTTCCAGAGCTGTTGGTACCTAACATCCTTGCCTATTTCAGAGGAGATGGCAGAGGGCAGGTGGTCTGCAAAATGGTGATTTATTGCTGGGTTGCTTTAAATATGACAACAAATTAATGTCTTTGCCAGGTCCTATCCAGCATGCACTACATCTCTGGCCTGCTCTGCTGGTCTGTAACCTGAGAAGATCCATTTCACCCCTGATCTTGCAGGTTGTCTCTGACATTGAGTGTTCCCTGTTTACATCTTACAGCAATAAATTGCAAGTTTTCTTCACAGAGTCTTAAATTTTCTGGATATAGTCTTTCAAAGAGCAAGAGAAAACCATCTCCCCTTACACAGTATCAGGTATTCTCCCAGTCACCTCCTGAAGGCTGCAGAGTTCTCACACACACACTGTTCTGGCACAGGAGAAGCAGCAGCAAAATGCCTTACTGAGAAGTGGATGGTAGAAGTTGCCTTCCTCTCCTGTCACCGAATGAGGCAGACGATGGCACACGTCTGTTTGGTGTTTAAATGCAGCTCACATTCCTCTTTAACCTCATAATGTGACTTCCTAAAAAGCAGCAGTAAATATGCTTTAGGAGATTACTTTTTCCACATGTTACTGTAAAAACCGTAGTGGCTGAAGAAGTCATAGTCTATCAGATGAGCACAGAAGACTCAGGAGTCACACTATTTCTGAAGATCAAACTTCAGGTCTGCTGACAACAGTGTAAATCCAGAGATTACTCTCCTGAGAGCCGCCCACATTTACAGCGGTGGGAACTGCTCATTGATGTGATGAAGAGCTAATCACCACAAGCAGAGAGGCCTGGAGAAGGGCAGAGCACAGTACCAAGCAGAGGAAACCCCACAGCACCTGGTCCTGGGTACTCCCAGGGGCCTCAGCACACCACAGCCTGACCGTGGTTTGGGTGTTGGACAAATCTGCAGGAGCTGCTGTCACCAAAAAGCCTTGCAGACTGAGGAGGGTTATGGCCTCCAGGTCTTCAGGATTCGTTGTGGGATGGGCATTTGGGAAATGGTGTAAAATGTACTGCAGGATGTCTTAAAGGAGTTAGTGGAAATGTGCAAGACTTACGGGTTTTTAAAGGTAAAGATCAAAGGCAAGAACAGCAGGGTGAAAGTTGCTCGCAAAGGAACAAGCATAGAAAATACAGAGATAAGTGGAAAAAAAGAGCCAGCTGCATGTGAATAGGCTGCTGGTCATTATGCTTGCTTGGTCATGCCTTGACCATGCAATTTTCTTGTTAAATTGCACTTCTGATTGCTTTCCTGGGTGAGGACCATGTTTTGTGTATGTGTGTGTGCAGCAGCTGGAGTCAAGCCATGGAGAAGAGGGCCCATGGTCTGGGCACCAGTATCTAAAGAAACCAGTGTGTGTTTGTGTGCTTTTCCCTAGAGAACATCACTCCTAGAAGTGTCCATGGAGGATAAGGGAGCCAGCTGTGGGGGAGGATGGATACCAGAGAGACACTGGAGGTCTGGCAGTCACATTCTGACATGGCAATAGGTCTGCACAAGCTACAGAGGGACCAGTGTGTGCATGTTTATATGTGTGTGTGTGTGTGTGAGAGAGAGTGTCTGGAGCTGAAGATTCATCCCTGCAACCCCATGAACGTCCTGGCCTCCAAAAATCAGCCAAGAATAAATCAGTGGCAGAGAGCAGAGGTCAGGCAGAGCACGGATGGTGCCATGTGTGACCCGAGGACTGGCATCCCCTGCTCCCAACCATCAGCTCAAACCACCCTGCTGAGCCAGGCACAGGAGGCTGCAGCAGGTGGCCTGGCAGAGCTCCACAGATGAGGTTATCACAGCTCCAGGTCACAAGGAGCACAGCCTCTGCCTGTGCAGTTAGTTCTTGCTCTCCCAAGACAGAAGGAGCAAGGTCCTGAAGCAGAGGTGGCCACGCAAGAGCAGCCGTGTGGTGGGCAACATGTGGGAGCTCAAGTGCTTTGCACTATTGCACTGCCCAGAGGCAGCCTGTGCCCACAGAGCACCCACGGGACAGTCAGAGCTTGCCTGTCAGTCTGATGGAAAGCCTGGAAGGTGCACAGCTGCTTCCAGGTGGATCGTGCTGTGTCCCAAGGGTGTGGATTGCTGCAGTGATTCAGCTCCTGCTTCACAGGACAGCGCCCAGCTGTGAGCCAAGGCTGTCCTTCTTTCTCTGGCTGTAGTGGCACTTGTGTCTCCTGATTCAGGGGCCCAGCAGGGCCAGCTTCCCACAGGCTGTTGGTACAAAACAGGGCACAGGGGGGACACAGGCCCTCGGGCTGCCTTGCTGCAGCTGCTTCTGTGCCATGAAAGCCATGTACTTGCAGTCACTTGTAGCTGGGGCACCGGTGATGAATTCTTAATAAAAAAGACTCTGATAGGTTGCAGCTAAGATGCAAGCAGATGGCAGAAGGCTTTGAGCTCAGCTGATGTGAAGAGCTGTCAGAAGGAACTGGGAAGTGCTTTCCCTTTTCAGGGTGGTGGGACGGGGTGGCTCCAGGCGATGCCACACGTCCTTGCCAAAGGCATCACACCTTCCCACTGGTGCATCTGCAGCTCAGGGCTCCCAGGGAGCTTCCTGGGAAGCCAGCAAGGGCCATCTTTTAATGCAAGGAAGGTAAGGGGCAGAGAATTTGCTTCCTTTAGCAATTGGCCTCACTCCAGAACTGCAATCTGATCCAGGACTCTGTCCCTAGCTCAGGAGTAAAGGAGGATTTTAACTGGCCTGAATTTTGTATTAAATGGAGTGTGTCAGAAAATCCTGTACACATCTGAGAAACCACAAGCCTAGACATTAAAAAAGCATACTTCCTTAAAACTTACAAAAGCAAAAATGTTCACCTTTGAGCTCTCAATTACAAGCATTCAGGGGACAATAGAGCTGTGCAAGGAACAGGCAATTTGTAATTGATGTGATTTATTAGGCTGTTATTCTGCTCTATGAATATCTATAAACCTGCTGCAACTGTTACATCCATTTGTTTATTCCAATACATTTGACTAACAGTGTTCAGAAGCTTTGACAAGGTGGATTGATCATAAGTAATCAAAGGCTGAATAGTGTTGCACAGCTGTAATTTGCTAGGAGAAAAAAAAATGCTTTAACAAACCTGGAAAGCACGGAAGTACTTGTAGGTAGTAGAAGTTGCTTTCAATGTTTGTTTTCTGTGGTTTCAAAACTGATTCCCAAAACTCCTGCCAGGATAACAATTGCACTTATAGACACAGCATGCAAACCTTGAAGTTGGTAAGCATGTTCCCTCAAACTGAATTAATTTAAAAACTCTGCCACTGTTTGCATACTTTTAATTACATACAAAGAACTGGCAGTGCAAGTTACAGAAAATAAAAAAAAGATGCAAAGACAAAAGTCATGCCTTAAAAATTAAGCTCCTTGTTCAAGCCCCAGTAGACAACATCAGAGCTGGCCTTGAAGAATACAGAGCAAAGAAAAGAAAACCAGAAAACGGTTCCCATTTTTCTCAACTTCTCAAGCTGCATCCAGTGAACTTCCTTTGCTTTGCTCTCACTTGGTGCAGACCACTACTGTGATAGCAAAGCCATTTTCTTTGCCTGGAAAATGTGAATATTCCCTCTGAAGAGCACTTGAAGCATAGCAGGAGGAAATACTGTGGGGAAGAGAGGTTTCTCTGAACCTAACCATAATGGATTCCTTTTCATTCCTGCGCTAAGGGACTTGCTTCAGAGCAGAAGAGTAGCCTGGCTCCTTCAGAGATAATGTTCCATGTATCAAATGGAGACTGAAAGGGAGAATATTTTTTCCTTGGGGCACCTATCTCTGGTCCTCAAGGGCTCTGCATCGTATAGGGCCAAGGCGGGTGAAGGATTTGTGGTCGAAGAGTAAAAGCAGGAGGAAAGAGAGATAGGATTCCTGGATTACAGCCTTTGCTCTGACTCAGAGGTAAATAGTCACTTACAGTCAAATAAAAACTTCCCCTCTGATTTTTTTTTCCATTCCCTACCAATCCCAGCTTATCTCCCTATAATGGTCTTCACTTCTAAAATCAATTTATAACTGATCAGACAGCTAAAATAGCTTCTTACAGTAGGTGTCTCTAGTCAATGACTGATTTGCATTAAGAAAGATATGACAGCCAAGTGTGAAGTGAAGAGAATGATAGTTTAATTTTAGAAAAATTCCACATTCATCTGAGAAATGATTACTAAGCACTGTGTATGTTCATACATAAATTACTTCTAAAAATGTGGAAAAGATATTAAAGTGCTAAATATTTTCTTGCAGTGGGAGCAGGAAGGACCCAGATCTGATGCTGTGGTCTTTTCCAGGAAGGGATGGAGGAGAAGCACACACGCCCAGCAGCCCTGAGTGTGACAAGGGCAGGGGCAGCAGCTCAGGGGCACATGAGCAGAGGGAGGCTGAGAGAGAGAGGCCAAAGCACCTTCCAGCCCCTCTGGGCAAGGGTGAGAAGCCTCATGCTCGTGTGTGTGAGCACTGGGACACCCCTCCTGCCAGCCCTGGGACAGCAGGGACATGTAATGATGGGAACAAGGAGCAAGGTTCCCACTCAGGCAGGCTGGGAGAGCCAGCCCACTCCAGCTCCAGCCCCTCCAGAACCAAAGGCAGCTCTGAGGAGCGTGACACAGTCATAGGGGGACGTGCCAGGAGCCAGGTGCCAGCTCCCAAAATAAGCCCTGCAGCTTGTCAACAGAGCTCTGTCATCTCTATCCAAAAAAAAACTAACAGTGGGCTGACGCCTGGCACTGACAAATTACCAGGTTGCTAGAACTGGGATTTGGATTGGCTGCTGAGGTTTGTTTTGATTTTTTACATGCATCTTAATTTTACTAGGAAAAGCTTTTTTCTTTGACTGCTAGAGGTCCAAGCTGGCAAAAGCAGCCTGGGATCTCCCACAGAGGAAGCTCAGACCCTGCCAGGGCCTGTGCACAGGCATTCCGACACAGCAGAGATAAATTGTAGGCTCAGAGCCTGCATGGGAAGGGAGGGAAAGAGTTGAGAGGTGAGAAAGGTGTGTGAGGAGGCAGAAAGACAAGGAGAAGGTCACTGCAAGACCATTAGAGCATATATTATGTTTTTTATTAGATGTGTCTCATTTTTCAATGTCAAGAAGAGAATGTGTATGCAGTGTTTGTCCCACGCCAACACACCCTGAGAGAACAGACATCAGTCACCAGCTGTGTCACGTTTTTATTAGCTAAGTTTCACAGAATCATCTCTCCAAGTAGGGAATAACTTCATGCATCACAGCTCAGGTTTGACAGGAACATTAAAGGCAATATGTACTTTGATATATCAATCCAAATTTGTAGGCAGCAGAGGCCAGATGATGTAAAAAATTATCAAGATTATTTCTTATTAAAAAGTTAAGTTTGTGGCCCTCTAATGAAGATCTCACTATCTTACATAAAGGTCTGTTTCAAACAACCCAAACTTGTGTTATCTGACATTTTAATTAGTTTCATTTCATTGCCTTGGACTCATCCCGTCTTCTTGCATTATAAGTCCTAGAGCATTTGACACTCTAATGTATAAGATTATTTTAGAAAGACAGCAAACTTTTATTAATGTTGGCTTGGTTTCTACACACTAAAACTCTGTTATTTGACATTTCTGCTCTGCACATCACTTAACTTCTCTGAAATGCAACAGGAAACTCTTTCATGGCTTCATTCAGAAGAAAATTAGTGTAGAAGGAGGATGGAGGGCCAGACCTTTTAAGGATTTTTTCTATTAGGAGACAATGTAGAACAGTAACTTCTCTTCCCAGAACTGCATAGCCATGAGTACCAGCAGAACGACTCTAAGTTCTCTCACACAGAATTCTCAATTCTCGCATTTCCTGCCAGAGGAAGGAATAAGTAATTATTTCATATACAGATTGCTCCAAAGACTGAAAGGCAACAGGAATCTCCTCAGTGGACTGAAGAGCTCAGATCATTGAGAGCAGCATGATTCCATCATCCCAGTACAACTGAGCACACTTTCTTGTGTTCTTTGGCAGATATAACACTGTGTAAGAGACTTCTTTGTCCCATGAAAATAATTTAACCAGCCCCTAAAAAATTACACCATTGTAGCATGACACTGAACAATTTCAGTCCTTTCAAAAGCACCGTGAAACTATGCTCCACTCAAGCTCTTCCTACCCAAGGGACTAAAAGGTAAATTGCTTTATTTTGCATAATTTCATCTCAAAATTTTTAAGAGATTTGTCTAAAACAGGCAAATATCAGTATTAAGCAATGCATTTTAGACAACAATTGCACACACTCACAGAGCAATGAAAATACTATATAACAGAATGATTCCGTGGTAAAAGGATTATGCTGGCTTACACCAAAAGCTCTATGTCTAATTTAGGACTTAGGCATTCTGAGCTATAAATTTAAAAAATCATGGGAAATTAAATTTTTTCATCAGCAGTGCCAAGAGTTTATAGATGAGTTTGAGTCAATTGACTGAAATTAGAGTTGAAAAGCACCATCCCTCATCCAGCAATGGCTCCAATTTTCCATCCTTCAGGGCAGAGCCATGTTCCAGGAATTCAGCTGTCCAGATTCACATTTGTTGAATCTGTGTTCCTAGACACAATGTGTGGATTTTCACCCAGGAATTCAGTGCAACAGAACACCCTCACTGCCTTGGTTTCTGTTGATCAATTATTGCTGAAATTACATTCCAGTGCTTCTGAAAACAGCTCAGCTGGCTGAAACCTAACAGGAGCCATGTGCCAGAAAATTCCTCAAAGATTTTTTTCCTCTCTGGATTAAGCTAACAAAAAGAACATATTTCCTTTCTTCCCCAGGTAGAAGCTTCTTAATCAGCCCTGTGGAAAGGAAATTAAATTATGCCTTTTCTTTTAAGATTTTTTTTTTCTTTTTTCAGGGCTTCAGGAGGAGTAGTTTGCTCTGGACCCCTGGGCCCATTTTTTGCAGCAAGCTGGCAGCACTGATTTGATGGTCTATGTCCCTGTGGGAAATGAAGGAGCACCCCTGGGATGGATTCTCCCTACCAGGAGTCTCAGAGGAGGGCTCTCAGGCAGGAGAATGGATCCACTCATGTGCAGGTAAGTGCCCTAAGATGTTCAAAGGCTTCCACTCTTCAGTCTTCTACTGCTGGTCTGAAAGGGCTGTGTAAAAATACAGAATCTGCCTTAAAGATGTGAGTGATTAGTTTTTGTTCTTCATCTGAGAACACAGAAACAAGGCAAGGCCAGCTCAAGCCTGAACCACACCAAAGAATTCCTGAAGGTTTCCATAGGACACATATACTGGAGAACTGGCTGCAGGTTCAGGGAGGACATCTCCACCATCTTTAAAGAGTAGTTCTGTGAGGACAGTAAAATATAGCACATTTCTTCCTCTACCCTATCTGTTAGTATCTAGAGACAAACAAAACACGGCCGTCACATTGCAGTGCCAAGTCCCCTGCCACGGCGTGGCCCCTGCTTTGGAAGCCTCTTCCACTCCTCCCTGGCTCTGCACTCTCACAGTCGGTGCAGAGGCTGAAAACCCAGCCCTGAACATCCCCCACAATCACCTTAAATGACTGTTTGGCACAGTCAAACAAACTTTTCCTTTCCAGGCACATCTGAGCAAAGCTCTGGACTGTTCCGATGCAAGGCAACATTCTGTTATTAATATGAGACTCCAGGAGCCTGCAGGGCTCCACTGTGACCATGAAAGGCACCTGGCTGCATGAAAGTACCACTGCTCTCCCATTTATCCAGCTAAAACCCAAATATTTACTCCCAAATTGAGCGGAGTTGCAGCTTGTCTGTACCAGCCAGTTATCCCATTGAGCAAAGAAAGGAGGGAAATGGATTTCTTCCTGTTTTCCTTGCTGGTCAAAAGATTAAAAGCAATATAGTTGTGTTGGTCCCTAGGTATTGTCTGATTAATATCCTGCTAGCCTGCTGGCAAATTGCCAGAATCGCTTCTCTTTAAGTGAAAGGCTGTTCCATGAGCTTAAATGGATTTTATTAGCATAACACTAATAATTCAGCACTTAAAACCCAGAGAAAATATTAAAAGTAAATACAGGCACGCAGTGCCTACTAAGGTTCCTTCCTACTTTCTTTCCAGGTGGGTAAAGAACTACAGTGCACCAGATATTTCACCATCACAGTCAGGTCAGAAGGGTCTAACTTTTACAGGAAAGGGGCTAGGAAGCCAAAAGGAGAGCAGCCCTGAGAAATTCCTTTTTCCCAGCAGCATCTAGCAGCTTGTCCCTGCTGGTTTTAAATGGTGTTGATCAGGTAAAATGTAACACAGAGAAGTCTTCTTCCCCTACCTTTAGTTTTCTTGGCCATAACTCGGGCTATCCCAGCTAGGTCTTGCCTGCTGACCCATATATCATCTCTTTCTCTTGTCTGACTCTTCTAGCACATTTCACATCAATTATCATCCTGAATTCTCCAGCTTGTCATTTCCTTTAGTCTTCTTTGTAGCAGAGGTTTGTAGCCAAGTTCAGTTTAGAAACCACTGGCACAAGGCTGGAGTCAGCAGCCCATAAGGTACCTGAGACTGCTGCATTTATTCAGTGTTATTCATATTTTTGGGAATGCAGCTATGGCAGGCCTATCTTTTGCCTACTGTGTGCATCAGCCACTCATGTCAACAGGGATTCCAGAGGAGATAACTCCTCCCTGTCACCTCTAGCAATGGTTGCTTCCCAAATAGTGCTCCCTGAGGGACTGACATGCCATAGAAGAAGATAAATGTTCTGAGGACACTCACTAAAAATACCGTGTGTTAATTCCCCAATTAAAAGCCTCTGGAGGAGAATAATGAGTGATCTGTTAGCAGTTCTGTAGGTTTGCAGTTGTCTGATATCCCACATCTGGGAGCTACTGCCCTCGGGTAGCAGCTAATTGGCCCCAGTTACCACAGTGCCTCGCAGGCCTTAATGTATGTATCATCACTGCTGCTCAGTAAAGCAAAAAAGGGCTGATTTCAGCTCGGCAGACTTGGAGCTGCATTTCAGAGAAGGCAGGGAACTGACTTTACAGTATTATACTCCATGTATAAATCACAGGATGAGGCAAAATCCAGGTCCTGACAAGTTCTTTCTACCCAAGGGAGAAACTGGCTGCAGAAGATGTTTCTTTGGGTCAAATACATTTATTTACGAGGACTGCAAAGGTGCTGCTTCCCTGTCAAAATCAAACAACCAGCATGTTCCAAGCTTAGCCCCTCTTGGCCAATTCTGTAGCCAAAAAAATAAAAAGCTGTTGCAAGGCCTTTTTTTAGAAAAGATCCAGTGATTGCTCTGTCTCCTCACTTTTGTGTTACTTTCTGCCTGTATCTGTGCAGAAGTCCTGCTCCTTCTCTGGCAGGCACACAAAGATCATTACTTCTCCCTCCAGGCCTCGCTCTTTTATTCCCACAGACCTGTGTAATTCAGCCTTTGTGGGATCTTAAGAACTTGCTCCTATGGTTTTGGAGACTTGGTACAACCAGAGAGCTCTGTTATTTGTAAGGCTTATCTCTGAGCCCACTCACCACTCCCTGCAATGCTCCCAGGCTGTAACAGGGCTGAGATATCTCGAGATTTTTTTTTTTTAAAGGCTCCATCCACATTGATTTCAACTGGAGCTGGATGCCTAATCTGCTTATACACTTTTGAAAATCCTATTAAGTGTCTCTTTACTGCTCTAGGTGCCTAAATATACTTTTCTTAATTTGGTTCTAAGTGATTTGCATCCGTCATCAAGACTTTGGAGAGCATGGCTTGAGTGGAAAGGCCTCCCTGTCACAGCCCCTCTGTGCAGTCTGTCACTTGCTCAGATACCTAAACTGGGAGCAGAGCTCCTGTGAAGATGCTGTGGCAGTGTGAAATATGTCTATTAAACTGTGAACACTCTTGGTGCTGCTGCATCCTTGTCTCTCCTGCACTGAGCACACATGTCCCCTCCCACCAGAGCCCTCACCAGGGGCTTCTCACGGTCTCATCTCCCTTTCCACCCCTGCTTCAGACACAAACACTGTCCTGCAGCAGGTCCCAGCTGCAGGTGGAGACACAGCTCCTTGTGGGGAAGTGAGGAAACACATTTTGGGAGGGGGGAAGGGATGGTTTGGCTGCCTGGGGGCAGCAGCCAGGACAGCATCAGTGTCTCACTTGGCAATCTTAGAGAATTCAATGCCTGTGGCACAGAAATGCCTTTGCTCAGCTGTTTTTGTCTTCCTTGGTTTGCACTTCCTAAAAGGAAGTCACAGGCCAAAAAAAAAAAAAACAAACGTGAGAGGACATAGATCTGAGAGGCTGAAAAGAGCAATTTGTGCTAAGCACTTTTCAGTTTGGAGAAAGGGCACTGAAAATGAGTCTGTGCCTTTAGAACCAACACTGGATGCAGTCACTGCTTCCTGCACTCCCTGGATATTGAAGTGAGGCCAAGAAAGGAAACTGGCCATGGCCAGGCTGGTACCCACCTATGGACAGCTCTGGAAAGATGGACTCTGCTGGCATCCTCAGCAGCAATGCAAGTCTAACCAGAAAGGGGAAGAGAGGAAATTATCACATCGAAAATTACAGTTTAAACAGTCCTCAGAGCACCTTTAGCTGTTCTGAAGATGAAAAGAAACTTTCAAAGAGGGATTAAAGGTAGGATGGTCTGGTTTTGATACAGAAGAACAAATATTTTAAAAGAGCAATGAAAAACGGGAACATATTTCAAGATCTAAGCACACGCTCAGAGGAATCTAGAAAAGTGCAAAATACGGAAATGTTCTGAATCTGGTCAGATCTTTCTCCTCTGACAGGCCCTATGCTGCAGCCCAGAAAGCCTTGATTAACCAGAGCCTAAAAGTCCACTTGGCCTGTTCTACTGATTTCTCCCAGCATCAATAGTTTTCACAGGCAGCACCTAAGTGCACCAGCACTCGCAGCAGCCCCATTAAGGACTCAGCAGTGCAGGATCCACCCTGTGAGATTCAGGCAGCAGCTCCTGGGCTCTTGAGCCTTTCCTTACAGAGTGTCAGCCTGGGCAGGCCTTACAACACATCTGTGCTCCAGTCCCTTGTCTGCAGTGCTGCAGTAATAGTGACAGTGGCCCACGCAATCCTCATGGATTGTTTCGCTACCATTTGCAGCGGACACTCACAGCTGTGCTGAGGGCAAATCACCTGCCTGCAAAGAGTGAATTAAATGTCCAAGCAAAAAAATCTAATCAGTTGCAACTTGCTGATACACATTGAACAGGCAGATAGTCCAAATCCAGGGGAAAAAAATTTAAAAAATAGTATTTTCTCATCCTCCCATTGCAACTATGCAATGGGCACAGAAAGGAAGAAAAGGTTGCCCTTGTTCTTGGTGGAAAGTGATGAGAATATTCTTGCCCTTGGATCTGCCAAGCTTTCAAGGTAGATCCCCAAGCTAGATATCCTCAAGGAGCAAATGTTAACTAACAAGGAGAGAGTTGGACAGGCTCTCTTTCTTGGGAAATGAGCAGGGCTTCCCTCAATGCCACTTCACATGCGACCTAGAGCCAGCAGCCAGAACATAACCTAATTAGGCCAGAAAGGGTGATTAGCTGTTTATTTTGAGGATGTTCAAACCATGCACTCACATTATACACTGCCCTGGGAGAAAAAGGATGCTGTTTATAGTTCCAGGCCTACGGGATCAGTGAAGTTTATTTTCCCCTACAAATGAAGGCCTGTTCTACTTACATTCTTTCAACTCAGATTGGATCTGTTTATTTTCACTCATCTGCAGGAAATGGGACTATTTCAGTCTATTATTTTGAGTCCAAGGAAGCAGTTTGTATTGCTTAACCATGGGCAAAGGCAAATTAGTCACAGCCTTCACATGCTACCTCAAAATGTTTGTTTAATAGCACCATTAGCAGCAAAAGAATTTACAAAACCCCATAGTACAAATTCTGCTTCTTGAGCCTTTTCTGGAATGCATGAGAAACTTTGTTACCCCCAGATGACTGGTACTCCACTGTGGAATATGAAGATGATCAAGTTGCCCCTCTTCCCAGCAGGCACTCCATGTATTGATGCTGAGCTGAGGGGGTTAATGCAATATTTTCAAAGAAGCTCACTGCTTCTTTCTTGAATTTAGCTCCTGATTATCTTGAAGCAGAGCACTGAGAAAGGAAAATGCTGATGGGAGAAGGGAGGTGCAATGATGGTCCACACATGTGGCTTCTGGTCAGAGCAGTGGCAACAGGACAAAAATGTCTTCATAATATATAAAGCACACCCTGCCAAAAGCTACAATGGGATCCAACTTCGGTGTTTCCAAATATTTGTTTGAGTTGGCTTCATATTTAGTTATAAAACAATCCCTGTTCACTAGAGTATGTTAACAGGATTTGTTTGCCTGCTTTGATCTATTTTTAATCATCTCTCATGACCATGAAGCCTTTGGTAAGATTCTCCATTGATAAAAGTGCTCAATTTATAGCAAATGGACTGTGAGGTGACAATATATCTTAGAGAGGGTTTTAATTCCTTTGAAGTCAAGTTTTCGATGGTCAATTAAATTATTTTAATTGCATCTTACTTATTTTAAACTTAAGATTATTTTTCAACTGCTGGAATTTAAAAATTCTGCAGAAGCCAGGCAACTGCAAGTGCTGTGAAAGTAAATTTCATCTGTTGCATGTATTCAGCAGAAGAAACAATTAAAAATGCACTAAATACTGTGATGAAAACAGAAATTACTGGCAACCAATTATGAAGATATGGAGCAGCAGAAGGTACAGTGTGTTACATACATTATGGGGCTGCCAGAATAGGCTACTTAGGGATGTACAATAATAATTTAAATTGTTGATCATAATAATCTCATGCTGACCATAACTGTCTGGCTGTTACTTTATGCTTCCCCAGCCTGTTTGCTGAATCTGTTTGCTGATTTCTGCACTTGTTTATAGTTTGCAAATTGTTTGAGGCAAAGTGAATTTTGCTGTTGGTTTGTTTTGCTGACTCTCCAGAAGGGAAGGGGAACCTTCGTGATCTCCTTTGCTGAAAATAATTTAAAAATCCCTAATGGATGCTGTAAAAATTCTTCTCTAGGAAAAACAAACTCAGCTGAACTCCAGCTAAATTAACTGATATCCCTCATGATCCACCAATTTTCATGATGGATTAGGGGGAAGCTTTATGAAGTTCAGAAATAACATCGTGTTCCTCCTCCTCCTCATGGCAGGGTCCTGCTGGCTGCCAGACAATCGATCAGCAGCGAGCAGAACTTCCCCCCTGCACTGGACATAATCCTCCAGTTCACTGGTTTAAGGGAGCCTAGAAGGATCACTTTTCAGAGTAATGAGGGTTAGATTCTTCCCAAGATAGCCAGACAGCCTCCATGGGTTTTTAAGATGAGCCAGTGCGTGAGAAGTCTCAAAGTGCCAGTAGCCTTTACCAGGGTGGTTTTTTTCCCTTTTATTGCTCTGAGACATCCAATTTCCTGAGAGCAGTTCTCTCATACAGACCCCTGAAAAAAATTTCCTTGAGGTGCATATGTTTTTCTTGCTTGTTTTCTTCCAAATAGCTTTCTTTCTGTCCTGTTCTTGTAAAAAAAAATTAAATTATGTCTGTTCCATTTTCAAATATTCCCTGTGATTGCCAGAACAACAAAACATACCAAGGTAGAATCAATTGATTTGCAGGGTTTTCATACAGCTTTCTTGTGGAGTTTTGGTTGATCCTTGTATATAATCAAGAAGTCAAACACAGGCAGTAATTTAACCAGAAGCTTGGTGTCAGCTCTTCTGGGGTAGGAATATTTCAATATTTCAGATTGTTCTATTGTTCATTAGAAAAAGTAGTTAAAATATGATTAGCTAGTTAATTCTCTGGCAATACATGAGTGACAAGCATTCATAATATTTACTTATGAATATTGAGTTATTTATTTCTAGCCTTGTTAAAAAATTTTGACATTTCTGTGGAATTTACTCAGTTTTCCGAGGCCTTTTGACAAAACCCATTGGAGTATAGCTGTTTTCTCCCAATATACATAGGAATTAATGCTAAATTGGATAACAAAGCTGCTTGGGTTGGAAAACAAATTAATCCACCCAGTCATATATTAAATGCCCAGAAGAAATAGAAGAATAAGAGCTTTTCTACATTTTACTTCTGTGACAAGAGAATGAAACATTCTTGTCTCCAGAGATGCTTGAGTCCCCACACTCATGCATAAGGTTTTATCTTCTCTCCCCAGATTCAGAATTTATGGAGTGGAATTAACTGGTTTAATGAGAAGGGATGATCGTGGCAAGAGGGGATATTGTCAATCAAGGAACAAGCCCGTGGCCATGTGAACATCCAGGATAAAATGGTCAGGGCAACAAGACAGGAGGTCCAGGGGCTGCTGGGGGAGAGCAGAAGTGGGATCTGAAGGTCTGATAATCACTGCAAGGTGATCAATACAATGATGGGGGTCTCTGCTGCTGCTCATCTCGGGCAAAAATAGAATGCACGTGTTTCTCTCCAGTGACCTGGACTTCTTGCTCAAATGAAAGCGTCCACGCCTTGCAAAACAAATCCCACCCTCTCCTGAGGCTGCTTGCATTCCCTGAATTGCTCAGGAGGGAACACTCTTCCCTTTCTCCTGCACTTGCAGCTGCCCAAGAGGAGCGTGGGTGCTCAGACTTTGTTTTAAAAGGGCAGTGCCCCTGATGGGGAGCACTGGGGGAAGTGCTTGCCAGGATTAAAGGAGGAAGAGATTGAAGGTGTTCAGGTAAAGAGTTTCTAGCAGAGTCCAATGGAGACACAAAGGCATCAGAAATTCATCTCAGGGGAAATCCTAGGCTGTATTTTCCCTGGAAACAAACACCTAAGCTTTACATCACGGATGTGCCTGACAAAGGAATCTGACTGGAAAAGTTCATCCACGTCTGCTGTCTTTTAAGAAAGGAGTAAAAGTATATTTGATGCAGCGTTCAGTTATTTGCTCTTTGGAAGCCCAGTTCCCAGGGAGTTCTTCTCTCATTCTGCTTTATTGGTTTTCACTGTCTCCCAAGACCTGTGCAGTTCAGCTCCATGGTAACTCAGGAACTTCCTCAGCCGCTTACATATTGATGTATACAAGGAAAGCACAGTGCTAATACAGTGTTTGAGCCTCTCTAAGGTATATTTAAAATATCTAAGAAGTGTGGCAGAGTGGGATTTATAGAGGATACAGAACAGTGCTGCCTTGCTTTAAGTGGTAGTGATTGTCTCTTGGGAAGTTCTACCAAGTCACTCCAGGCTTTGCAACAACTCAGGTCATGCTAAACTCCTGTCCACACTGTTCAGCAACATTTGTTCTCCCTGTCCTCCAGAGACTACAATAAAAAAATTCAAGGTGATTAAAAAGGGGGAGCAGAGGAAAAAGGACTTGCCCTACAGTAATTAGCCATGTCTAGGCTTACTAGACAGGTGCTACTGATTTAACAGTCAGGATATGAGCCCTGTAATCCTCATTCTCTGCTGATCTACAGCCCACCACCACTCTGCTCAGCCTGCCAGACCCCGGAGTTTTTACAAAGAACAGCAATGCTAGAGGGGCTGGTGCATGTCCATGTTCTGCTCTGACACGTGCATGAGTAATCAGAAAGCACTTCAGGCATTAGGAAACAGAAAAGCCGTAACAATTCCCACACAGACCTGAAATCAGATCCCTGGTTCCTAAGCTTTCATCCTGGTGCCCAGTCACCAGCTGGCTGCTCCTGTACATGACACATGTCCAGTTACTTTGAATATCTATGTGTTGATTTTTAAAAGTTATGATGGGGTCCAGACAACAAAATGCTTAGTGCAAGCTGCAGCTCTGGAGGTGCTGTGGGGATTCATTAGTTAATGCCACAGGGACCTGGTGTAGAGCATTTAAAGCTTTAGCAGCATCCTACACCTTCTCACTGTTGTTAGCTTTGAATATCCTTGGGATTAATTTTTTTAATACTTCAGTGAAGATGACTCAAAAAGTGGAAATAACTACCAGAAGGGGGAAAAAAATTTCCCACATGTTTTGGGGGAGAAATAAAACTGCATGTTAAAAATCTTGCACTGAGACCAGGAGAAGGATCGCCTTCTACTATTAGAGTTGCAGTGAGGGACCTGCAATGAGATTTTTATACATACACCAGGGCAAGATCTTTATCAGCACGTCCTGAGATCCTTTGGAATGATTAAATTTTTTTACGAACTATTCTGCATTGAAAAGCCCACCTTTGAAAACTGTCAATGAGCAACCAAGGATGTCAAACAAAAGACCACTACAGCTGGCTACACTACTAAACACATCAGAGTAATCACAGGATGCCCATCCCTCCACAAAGGGCAGGCAAGCACTGCTCACTGGCTCCAGATCTGGAGGTGGAGGTCTTCCCTTGAGAGTTTCACAGAGGTCCCTGCTGGTCTACATCATCCTCCTGCTCTGGACGTGTTTCCTTCTGAAAGATGCTGCTGTACAACATCAGGGGCATTTGAGGTGAGGTTCAGTTGGTGGAATGCAGCTTTCTGGATGGCGTGTGTTTATCTGTAATCCCACAGCTCATTTCTGACACTGAAACAAAGCCAAATGCAGAAAAAATGAAAATGGTTGGGGTTTTGTCCACGTTAGAAAGTCCGTATGGACCATTAGCATGAAGTTCTTTATTCTTACTGATACTACTATTGTTATTATTTTTTTAATTTTGAAGCACCAAACAATAGGAAAAGAACTAGGAGTTCATAATTAGTTTGATTAAAAGAAGAGAAACTCGCTGAAGTGTATATGATATATATATATATATAACTATACTACTGCTACAGAAAATAGTTTACATGGTCAGAATCCAGATCCAGCCTGTGCAGATAAAAATGGTGAAAGAAAAGCTATTTTACTTCTGGAGACATCTGTCATCTGCTTCTAAGTAGGGAACTCCTAATTAGACAGGTCTTACAGAAGATGTTTGGCAATATTTGAAGCATCCTGCCTGCTGTATCTTGTTTGAGCTATCAGACTCATCAACATTTTGTTTTTGCAGTTAAGTTTAGCCACACAATACTAAGGCAAAAATAAAGAGTCATCTGACCTGTAAGTAAATAATAATATAGTCACAGGAGCTACCTCTTATTTAAGGTTTCAGAACAATCTTGGTTTTAAAGTTCATTTTGTTAGAATGCTTCAGTACATTCCTCTCTGCAATGCCCTTTGGTTAGAGCTCAGTCATGGAAAATATGTGAAAGTTACAGGTTTTAGGAGGAGCTGCTCTTTCAGAACACAGAATCAGCAATTTGTGACTTTCCATACTGAAATTTTTGTGCATTCATAATTCAAAATAGGCAAAATTGAACAGAAGCAGTCTCACTGGTCATGCTGACAGTGAAGATATGAAATATTTTTTGCCAAGAACCTCAGGGAGAAATAGATATAAAAGTGATCTCCTCACCCAGTATAACCCCATGAGAAGTTTAGTAAAAGGGTAAAAGTACATCACATGTCTTGTTTCTAATTCTATCCTACTTTGATGGCTGCAGATACATTATATATTATATATGTCTGGGGGATTATATTAATCACATTTCCTTAGAAGTCCCCTAGCTCTGCCCTTGTATCTATCTAAAGGAAAGTGAAGGCCTCAGCCTACAAAGATCATCCTGAAATTCACTTCTAGCCGATCTCCCTTTATGAATATTCTTCGCTGATGCTGGCATTGAATACACTCAAGCAGTCATTTAAATTCCACTGCTTTCTCAGGAAAGGAATTCTTTACAAATTACATTTGGTAGCATCGACTCATTCATTCATTCTCCTTCAAATTCCATCAATAGCTCGATCCTGTATGAATGTTCATGTAAAAAACTTCCCCTTTAAACGTTGAGACTATAAGACTCAGAAGTGAAAATACTTGAATTGCCAACTCTATTTTCTAAAAAGAAAAAAAAATATCCTGAAAACAGCACATTCTTATGAGATGTTTCCACCTTGATTAAATTACACACTTCCCACTGGAAAAAAAATCCATTTTCTGTTCTCTATTTATGGAAGCATCAGTCCACCTTCCTGAGGTTTCTCTGCAGTTCAGACGAGGGCAGTTTGCACTTTGCACCAATCAGATATTTACTGCCTTAAAAAATTGGGCTTCCATAGGATGAGTCACCAGGCACAGGAGATTCAAAGATCATTTCCTGGGTCCCAACTAAGGGAACACTTTACTGTGCCTAATTTAATTGCTGAAGTATATTTAAATCCTTCTCCAGGTTGGAGTTCTCAGTTTAGACCACAACTCAACATTCAATGGACAGCAGGTTTTGGTGAAAATGCCACTGCAAAAATCAGATGCACGCTCTAGAGTGACATTTCATGTGACAGCTAATTAGAAACTCTTGCTGATAGATGGTGGACATAGGGTAAAACTAAGGACATTGCAGACTTTGCACTGCCTGCTTCTGGGATTTCTGATACTTTTTTCATCTTTGTTAAATAGCCTCACTATTTTGAAGAGCAAGAAATTGTTACAATTAAATCTTCTGTACCATTATCTTGTTTGGGAACCTCTTTATGCATCACAGTCTTTCCTGAAATTACGCTGTGAAAATATTATTACTTGTGAGATGAAATTAAGCTTAGTGAGTAAACCAAATAGATGCGTAGATAAATAGACATTCTTCAGTGAGCAACTTATTTCTGAATAGTTTTGGACATGTCCATTAATTTGACCCTCTGCAGCCAGTGAAAAATAATTTCACCACCCCAATTCTGGACACTGAGGAACAGGAGGCTTCAGCAGTCCTTGGGCAACCTTTTAAAATCATCCACATTTTTAAGCAGAACATGAAATACCTTCTAAGCAAATGTCTCGCCATAGTATGCAATTGTTCCGAAACATCCATGCAGTTATCGTCCCATAAGTGCAGTGTAACAGGTAATAAAAATCATGAAAACTTAAATTTTTGCATCTGCTGAATTCCTAAAATTACCCAATTGCAGAGCTAGTTACAAAATGAAGAGGGAGGAAGTTATAGAAAACTTCAATAAACTCTGAAGTCAACACTGACAGAAAAAGGCGGCAGGTGGCAGGTTACATAAAATAACTTGTGACTGCATACCATGATGTGACTTCATTAAAGGTACAAACAAATTTAAGCCTGAGGTTATGGAATCGACTTCAATTTGTCTTCATAACAACATCTAAAACTTTCAGAAAATGTTGGCAGAAAAATAAACTAAAGACAACTGTAAAGAATATCTATATTTTGGGGTTTTTTGTCAGCGTATAATCAAAATTGAAATAAGCCTTAGGTTGAAAATCAGAAATAAGACCTGGTTTCTAATTAGCTGGGAAAAATCATGTAATTAGGTAAAAATTAATTCATGCTACTCTGAGCTTGAAAGAAAAAACAAAAACCACGAGTAAGTGAAGAAATGCATTTTACCTGCAGTGCTCAGCTGAGTTCATGCTGTTTATCTGTTCAAAGGTATTTCTGTTTTTTACATGAACCATGTCAGCAAAAGGAAATCTCTCCTTTTTAAAAAAGGTACCCACTGAGCCAGTGCAATCCCTGATCTCTCCTGACCATTCACCCCAGTTAGCTCCTAGGGCACTGCCTTGCAGGATCTGCTTCGGGCTGCTCCAGCCAGGCTCATCCAACACAGGATTACTGCTGAGGGACTCATTCCTTGCACTCCATCAATTCAGGCCCTTCCACAGAGCTCATCTGCAGTGTCCTCTTGGTCTCCTTTCACTGAGCCATCCAGGCATGGTCTGGGTAAGCTGTGCCACTGCCTCTCAAGGGGTTTTCTTCAAAGGGTTTTCTTCAAAGAGTGATCAGAGCAAGGCTTTGCTAACTCAGCCACCCCAGCTGAGATCCTGCAGCTCAGGGATGCTGCTGCACTCTCAGCACAGGTGGGGACCTGCAGGGTATGGTTCATTTTGCTCAGGAAAGTACAGCCACGGGGAAGGTCCCAGTGTTTTTGTTTTGATATATTTTGGTTTGCTTTAATCAAGTTCAAGTTGCACAGCATAAACAGGGGGATTTATTCACCTCATTCCCATCCATTGCACCATGCCACACTTTTGCTAACTTGATTTTAAAAGCCAAAACTTTTCTTTCTGACTGGATTCTGCCTTAGACAAATTCCACACATCTGAATACAAAGATCATTCCAGTATAGTTTTAGATATGAGGCTTCATTATTAAACATTACCGAGGTATTTAATCTCTGCTTGACAAACAAAGAATATTAAAAAAGATAAACTGGAATATCTGAGCCACAAGAGGGTCTCAAAAGGTTCATTAGATAAAAAACAACAGGAATTTAACTCCTGACCCCAAAGGATAATAGCAAATTGCTTCTGTTGGCATTCAGCTGGACTTTTTTCAGATTTATCTACAGGTTAAGAAAAAATTACTTGGAAACAGTGATTCCTAAAACAAACTGAACAAAGATTTATATCTATTTGCAGAAATATTAGTTCTCAGTGAGTCTGTCTGCATTCAGCAGTTTCCATATTATTACATAGCTTCAGTGTTGCCAGAGTCTGCTTGGTTACTCTAAATTTATTTTGCTCAAGTATATATTTTATATCTGTTGATGGGAAAATCTGAGGCTTGTAACTTCCTGGGTTACAAATTCATAAGTGACAGTCAGACATGAACAAAATTTCTTTTTCTCTTCAGCATCTCAATAAACAGAAACATGGAAATGATATTTTAAATGTAAACAGAAAATACTGATCATAGAGTGTTGTTTCAAAAACTGCCAAGAAGAAACAATGAAATTCACAGGTATTCAATGCAGAAGACTAAGAAAGAAGACTAAATTAATCTATTTTCAGCCAGAGAACATGACACACTTTAAGAGGCCAGCAAAACCAAGCTCATGAAATAGGATTCCTCTAGATGGAACTCTTGAATTTGAAAGATGACAGTCGTGTAACAGAAGCATCAAAACTTAGGAAATTATTCTCTTCCTCCACTGATTATTTCTCCTTCTGAAACACCTCCTAGAGAAGAAAATTAGTGCATCTCACCTACTCAGCTCATGGCATGATGAGATACAGCTCTCCTGTGCAGAAGAATTGAATTCAAAGGATTTGAATAATGCTGTAAAATAAATAAGGTGATGACTACAACAGAGGTTTTGACAGGTGCAGAGAGCTCTTTATCTGTGTAGTTCTTTTCAGAGTAGCATTAAAGCTGCTAAACAAAGATCCTAGATATTACTCAGCTCTTGCCATTGAATTTTCTATTAAGACTTGTAAACATGCCTGGACTAGAAAAAAAATTTTTTTAAATATTCTTTTAATTATTCTGTAAGTAAAACCATTATATAAAAATACTTGGGAAAGTAATGGGCAACAAAAAATCGAATTCACTTGAACAGAACAAGATCTTTTTCAAGTAATATGAAGTACTCCAGATCCACAGAAGAATATTCAATTTGTACGCAGCATTAGAACAGTTCTGCACTAATCTTTAAGACGAGTGTGGTATCTTTCAAAACTAATCATTACAAAAATATATTGGAGAAAATGGGATATATCTACAGGTGTAAGTGTTATCCTTCAGCCTCAGAAAAACACAAATGTGCCAACAGTAACACCTAGACACCACGAATATATCCAACCAGAACACAAGTGCAGATAAAGCAGAAGTGCTAAAATGACAAAGAGCTTTGCCGGATAACACGTCCCAGCTGAAGAACTTGCAAGGTAAAATAAAATACTGTGAGGCAGCTGCTCTTATAGCCTCCACACTCACTCTGAGGGCCCAGGGATCAGCTGGGTGTCAGGCCCTTGAACCCTCCATCAACACTGCAAGGAAAGGAGCTGCCACAACCAAGATCTCTGCACTCCAGCACAGCACACGCTGTGGAAATAACAGAGACGCATTAGAAAGCACAATGTGGTAACAGGTAGTGAATGCTGACCTCTGCCAGTGACTGTGCAGTTTTTATTCATTGCATTTTCAGCTTCACATCTTGCCTGCTGAAAAACATGTTTTCTTCAGGCTATCTTTGAAACATACAGAGAAATCGCACCTGGCAGAAAGCATAATGTGCCTGGCCTCCTGTGGAGCACACGAGCATGGCTGGGCTCTCTCCTCGCTGTCTGCTTGCTTCTGGCTGTTATTGGAGGTGCCAATTGCCCTCCAAACCCCTACTGCATATGGAACACGTTTATCTTCAAAAGATAAGCTTCCCTCATTGAATGTCTCACAGCAGCAGCAGTGCTTTGGCTCCCTGTTCCTCTGGACACATCTGGAAATGCCAGTAGCCAGGGAGTCTCCAGCATGGGCCATGGTCCAGGAGCTGCCTTTCCTCTCTCAGGGCTCCAAAGCGGATCCCAGCTCCTGCAGTCAGTGAAACATCCAGCTCAGATGTATCTCACAGCAAGAATTAAAAACTTGGAACACATGCGCAGAACCATTTCAGAGACAGCCCTGCACAGCACACACTGCGATCCCACCCCGGCCCAGAGGCAGCCCCAAGCACAGACCCCGAGAGGAGCAAATTGCCATGTGTGGGATCATTGTTCCAGGGAAGAGCAAATAAACTGCTCACAGGAGAAAATGGTGCATCAGACACAAAATATATTAACTGACCTATTTCTACTCTGACCTGAGCACTGAGGAGGACCACAGCCACCTATGTGGTGCAACAGAGACCTCTGTTACAGCCACCGGAGGAAATGGTCCCTGCCCATGCGTCCCATCGTGCACTCTGGTGCAGAAGCTGATCCTAGCTCTGGTACAACCTGAACCAGAGTTTGGGGTGGGCCCTGGGGGCTCAGCAGGTGCTCCTGAGCCAGCAGGTGCCCATCCAACACACACCATGCCAGGTCCTGGCTGCTGCTCCCTCATGGTGCCACCGTGGCTTCTCAGAAGACGCTTTGTAATTGCCACCGTGAGTTTCATGCCCAGCAGCCAGATGCTTGTGGGGGAGGGAGGGGGGGAGCTATAAATCTATAACTCAGTAATGGAGTGTTGGGCTATGAAATGCATAGATTAACCTGGCAGAGACTTTCTGGGCGGCTGCATTAACACCAGCACAGCGTGCAGCTGTTTATCGCTCCAAAACAGCTCCTGCCTCTCCCCACAAAGGCTGCACGGGGATTGTCTGGCCTCCTGGAGGCTCTGTTCACGTTCACCTCTGGCCATAAAGAATTAATTCATCACTGAAATGGTATAATCAGGATCTCAGGCTCCACTAACACCTGCTTAAACAGTATGACTATGCCTCAAATAATGTGACTGTGCCTCATGTAACACCAACCCCTCTGGTCTCAGAGCATAGCTTGGTGCTCACTGCCTGTCTGAGAAGTTTTGGGGGAACAAGGGACACAAGGGATCACACAAACCTATTTCTCCTCTCACACTGAGCCCACCCTTGTAATCAGACACCCCAAGGTCACAGCTCACACTTGAGATAAGTCTGTAAGATGATTTATTGGTCTTGAAGAGCCACTTGTCTTGGATGAGCCACTCCTGGTTATCAAGTAGGGACTGATCTAAACCTGCAGACTCTCCAGGTACTGCCTTTTCAGGGAGGAATTTAAAATCCCCTAAAGACACCACCAGCAGGCTGCTGCAGGCTCAGCAGGTGCTGGTGCTGTGCATCCTGGACCACAAAGCAGAGCTACATCTATCTCCCAAAGATTCCTGCCCCACTGCCCCCTCTCCCCAGGGCACCACTGGAATTGCTGGCACTCCTAGGGCAGCAGCTCACACAGTGGAAAGCCCCAAGCCTGTTTCTAACCCCTCTCATGCAGGGACAATGCACTCTTCCCCTTGTCCTGCTGCCCAGCTTAGCACAAGGCCTTCCCCCAGGTTTCCCTGCCGAGGGCAGAGTCCGTGGAATGTGGGATCCTGCACTGTACAGCCAAGGTGGCTCACTGTCCAGCACCCCAACCCTACAGCTTCTCTCCATCTACATTTTTCCTGTCTCTTATCCATTTTTTAGTACTTCTCTGACTGATTATCAACTTCCATCATGAAAATATCCATGTGCTTTGTAGTTAGTCACTTTATTCCTCTGCCAAGGGTGCTCTCAAGCTCCTGTCACTGGAAGCATTCTGTGTTCTCTTTGTGCCACAGATCTTTAAATGCAGTAGTTATACATTACTTAGGCTGCACGTATTTATCCCTAAAATAACACAGGCGTCTCTGCAGACCTTCACTGGGCCTTTGATGCACTCCAGACATCTTGCTCCCCAGTCTATTACTCAGTAACACAACTAAAATAATTGGTACTTACCAAGACCTCGCTGTGTTTTTTTGACTCCTAACGGTGTAAGTGGTCAGGTGTGATACTGAGCTCAGAGAGAGCAGGAAGAAAAGAGAATAAATGAGCATGTGAGGAATTAAGCTAGCTCTTGTTGTCTGCCTCTGTAGAGGGTGTAAGGACTGCTGAGGAGAAAATCATGAATAAGTGCCATTCTGAAAGCAAGTTAAGAAGCTGAATGAATGACTTGGGGTTAAAGGTTTATTAATAAACCAGAAGAAAGTCAATACATATCTCTTTATTGCAGTCAAGATTTGAAGTATTCTAACTTAGAGGGACAAATTAAAGCACTGAAGAGAAAAACCACCAAGTATCTGCTCAAAAGGACCCAGGGTCTGAAATAAGATACACTGGTTGCAAACATACTCCATTATCTAGCTGCACCTAGGAAGCTGCCATGGGATATGCTCCCTACATGGTCTGTTCTTCACCAGGTTTAAGGAATCAGAACTGGAAACAGAGTTGGGAAAAAGATCCAGCTTCATCCAAGGTTGTCAGATAAATGAGGTCAGGAAGTCTTTTGCTGAATTTGGGTAAGGGGAGCTGGGTAAGGCCACAGGATTTCTCCCCAAGCAAAGTGTAGCACACAGTAATATCTGAAGCAGAAAATGCTCCATCCTAAAAAAAAAAAAAAAGAAAAGAGAGAGAGAGAGAATAACTCTAGAGGCAGGTTCTTGTTTTATTAGGTGTAAATCAGATGTGATATTAAATCCATATGGTAAAGGTTAACATGTAAGAAGGATTGCATATTGATTGCAGCACTTTAGAATTGGACCACTTTCCATTAACATTTTCTCAGCTGCACAATAGGCAGTAACAGTGATACAGAATGCCTAAGAATTAACCACAACAGTAAGGGCTAATGCAAGTTTTATAAGGATAATAATGCCTCCTTTACATTTGTGATAGTAACAAACAACATAGATCCCCTAATAGCAGCATCAATTCTGTCTCACAAACAAGGAAAAACTAAGAGCAGAAAAAGAAACTATCTAGACCCACTAACAAAATCATAAAGCTGAAGGTAAAATGATGCAGCAGCAGAAGAAAATGCAAGATCAATATAAAATATACTAATTATTGCCTTTTCCATTCTGCTGCATATATGTCCTATTCTGCTGCTTGCAAAAACTGGAAAGATTGTAGTATCAGGGCTCCAGACCCTAAAGCTCATCTTTCTGTGGCTGAGCAATTGTCCCTGAAGGCCACTAAATTAAACAGAGAAAGACAGAGCAGTAAGACGTTTTTCCAAGGATTTCAGTGGATGGTAGGATTAGACATCTCCCTGGCACTCCCCTCAGTGGAACTGTAACACCCTGATTCCCCCTTTCCTACATCTTAATATCCCAAATCTTCCAAAACCCCTCCCCAGTGGGCAAACTGGACTCCTCCCAAGCAGAAGGAGTTAGGTCAGACCCTGTTGTTGCGCATGTAAAGCTTGGAAAAATTCTCTTTTTGGCCTGCTTTCCACCCATCTGCACTGAATTTCACCTGCTGTTTCACTATGTGGTCATGCAGTGTCAACTCTGCAGACAGATTTGCACTGCCTTCAGTAACTCGGTGCCATCACCCAGAGATGAAGTTATTTTGGCAAGTTATCTGAAATGTCTTCTTCTCCACACAAAATAAAATCATTCTGTCAAATAAACAATCTCTCTTCTGTGAGCACACCACTCCAATTAATGGAGGTTAATTGTCTATAACAAACAACCATTCAATGTATTCATTACACTAATGAGATTTCCTTTTTAGAGGATTTATGAGTTGAAAAATACAGTTCTGTTCAGTCAGCTTTTAAGTGCAGGAAGGAAACATGCTTGAATTTGGGAAAATCTTTCACTACAAAAGAAAATTACAACCTGCTCTTAAGAAAAAATGGATATTCATCCACTAGTTGACAATTGGATATACCTGAGCAAAAAACCAAAAGAACTGCTTTCAAACACATTCATTTACTCTGCGTTTTGTCATATAAACATGTGATACCACAGTTGCACCCTCTTGTTACAATGACTAAAAAGATTTTTTTTAAGTGCAACTGACCCTGATGAAGCAATCTGTCTTCTTGTGTCACTTTCAGATTGCCACCACAGAGCCAAAGTCCCCAAGTTCTCACAGCAGTGTGCTGGAAAGCCATTGGAAAGTAACAGCTATGATATTTTCAGTTCTCTTGCTTTAATGATTCCACAGTTAAAATAATTTGCCTGATTAAGCACTGTCTATTAAAATTAAAAGGCAAGTATCATCAGAGAAATTACACAGGATTTGGCACAGCTACAGCTAGACCACTACATCTTCTTAATTTACAATTAGGCTGTGGATTGCTGTTCTGCTCTCCATTCACACCCACGTTTGCAATGCAGACTATACCCCAAAGCAGAACCTAGTGCTTTCAAGATTTATAAGTGTATATTGAAGATAGTCCATAAGAAAAAAATAAGGAAGTTTTGTACTGGAGAAAAGGAAGCTCAGGGGTGACATTATTGCTCTCCACAACTCCCTGACAGGGAGCATGCCACAGCTTGGGGGTTGGACTCTTCTCCCAGGAAACCAGGAACAGAGGGAGAGGAACCTACCTCAAGTTGTGCCAGATTAAGATTGAATATTGGGAAAAATTTCTTCACAGAAAGGGTGGTCAAGCACCGGAAAAGGCTGCCCGGGGTAGTGGTGGAATCAGTCTCTGGAAGTGTTCAAAAGGACATGTAGGTGGGGAGGTGGGGTGCTTGGAGAAAATTCACTGGTGAACCTGGCAGGTTAGTGGCTGGCCTTGATGACTTTGGAGGTTTTTTCCAACCTTAATGACTCCCTGGTTCTATGAATCCTTGCAAAAATGTCTGTGGTGATCCCTCTACATCGGTGTGGGGCACATAATGAGCCACTCTCATCAACAAGGCTCCCAGCTAAGCAAGACCAGGTGCTTGCTCTGCAAAGGCCTGTAAAGACACTTTATCCCAAAAAAAAATTGAAACTAAGAAATCTGAAAAGTGGTTACAACTTTTCATTTTATGCACTTGACTTTATGGTATTCACCTGCCACTGGTTTAGATTGTGCTTGGCCTCACATTTGAGTCAAACTCCACCATGAAGGGAAGTTCCTCCAGTGAGGTTGCCAATATGGAAGTGGACATGCAGGCATTACTTGTTAAAGATGTGGAAAAGCTACATGACAGTGTATAAGGGAAGTGCTCTACAATACTGAAAGCAATTTCAATTTGATGATAAAAACGACATTTATAGCATGGCAAATATCAAGAGAAATGGGAAAGGGAAAATAAGAGAAGCCCCACCAAAAAGATAGATTAAAAGCCTCAGGTATTTCACTGTGCCAGAAGCCAACTCATTCTGAGTCACTTCCACAGGGCCAGTTCCACTTGCCTTTTCCAAATAATCTGTTTTCAGCTTTCAAGAAGGGCTTGGCTATGGAGACTGAAAACTAGCATGGGCCACAGGGCAAAGAATGGTGCATGACTGTTTATAAGCTTGGCTCCTTAAAAGTAAAAACTCACTTTCATTGTATGCATAGGTTCATTTCTCACTCCAGCTATGTGTGAAGAATAAATCATTAAGAGCACAGGCATGAGAGATGAAAATATTTGACTGCAACTAATAAGATGTTAAATTGCATGAGTTGTGATGGCTAACACATCTCTGGTTATGGTATGGATTCCATCTCTGCTCCATTTGGGCTGAAGGAAGTCACTACCAGCTTAAAATCAATTGTTTTAGTCCAGGTAAAACTTCTGGGGCCTTATTCATTATGTTCAATTGCCCTTCTCTTCACATCTCACAGACAGATCCTTCTCCATGAGTGAAGAGCCAGATGCCCTCTGTCAATTCAATGATATTATGGTGTTTTTAACAAATACAAGTTCCAATGTGCTCTCCCAGACAATTCTGATGCAGAAATAGTTCTAAATATAATCCATCTTTCTCAGTTCCCCCTTCCAAAGTCTTCCCACTAGTCCCATAAGCAATCAGTGAAACAAATATGAAACATTATCACATCTAAATTCACACTGAGATTACATCCTGAGGGTCTGCTGCCACCCTAGACAGTTTCCTAGAGCTACCATTTTCAAACCAAACCTTTATCATGAGCCTTGGATATGTGACACATCTTCCAGGTGAATGGGATTAGGAACATTCACTTTTTATCAATGCTAATGAAACAGCAAGAGTAGAAAAGGTATAAGATGTTCAAAAATAAAATATTTAGTAAGAGTAAATAAAAAAGAAAAAAGTGCAAAAAAACCCCTCCTCCCTTTCACTTGATGAGGTGATATTGCTCTAATCAGCAAATTGCAATCTTGTTTCAGACTGAAGATTGTTGCCATGCAGAGCATAAGAACAAACTAAATCATCTAACACTTATTTAAAGTGCTGCAACACCAGCAAGCTTATTGCAATATAATACAGTAGTAAAGCAATTACACTCTGAGATTAATATTTATAGAACATAATCAAGTTTTTCTTATTTAAAATTTTATTCAATAATTCGTGCTCCTTAAAAGCATTTTCAAAATCGAAGTAGGGCTTGAAATTAGTCTTCAAGGAAAGGTATCAAAATCCTGGCAGGAGTCTGGAACAATGTTCACTGCCCCTGGGAGGCCACATGTGGTGTGGCCCCTGCAAGTCTTGCACTTCAGGATTGAGAATGTCCCTTTGTGACTTGAAGGAATAATCACAAGAGACACCAGGGAATGGGTTGAAAAATGTCATGAATTAGGTGATGTGAAAGGAATTTGCAACTGTACACTGTATTTACTGTATAGTAAATTCCAAAACTGCCTTATAAACTTGGTATGTAATGCAATTGATCAAGATATTATCTTGTTTTACAGCATGTGGGGAGAATCCTTCAGTTTCTGTCTTCAAGGCATGTCTTGCTCATAGACAGGACAAAATATCACCTTGTTCTGGGGTGCTCAGCATCCAGTTTCTCTGGTATTAAGAGATGCCCAAATCCCACTCCTGGAACATCTCAGTCACACTTGGCACCCAAGTACTGTTTGTCACTGTCCAGTGAAGCACGAGTTCAGCCCAACTCCCTCTCAGATCAGCCTGGTGAAAACCCCCTCCTCTTGTCTCTGGAAATGGTCTGTGGCAGCAGTGGAGCAGAAGACAGACAAGAGCAGAAAGTGCAGCCAAGCACCTTCATTGGGTGTAATGATTGGTCACAGCAGACACAGAAATTGAGAAAACAGAACACTTGAGATTAAACGAATTAACTTCATTGTTGACACAGCTTCTGGCTTCAGCAAACTTGTGTTTTCACATCTCACCAAACACACAGCTCCCAAGCCTCCCTTTTTTGTCTTCAGATTGTAAGAGGGCAACATTTCTTCTTTGTACTATCTGGTCAGCTTCCTGGCAGTGCCTGTCAGCAGTGGACATCTCTTGACACCAAGTGACTAATGGAGACAACTTGCAAAGTAACAGTGCAATTCAGAGCAAAAAAGGTCTTTTGGATTTCATTTTAGGAATAGAATGTAGCATCCACCATGTAATTTCCCTGTACAGTGCCTGTTAACTGCTCAGAAGTTCTCGGTACTTTGGACACCATGGAAATTAAAGAGCATTTCCCTCCTGTGCCTTGATCCAGACAAGCTCAGGCTGATTGAGGTTGTTTGTAGAACTGAAAACAGTTTTGCCCTCTGCCTTTTTTAAAACAGCAGCCAACCATGTCAATCCAGTATTGTTTGTGACATGAGTAGAAGCTATAACCAATCCACTTCCATTGTTTGGGGGTTTCTTAATTTCCCTCCAGTACTTTATTTCCTTCCACCTTCATATCTTGCATAGAAATCCAGTGATTCACAAATATATCTCTTCCATATCTTTAGCAATGATGTTCTAGTAAAAATATTAGCTTGACTTGGATGAAAAATGTCGAAGTGTACTTCCAAGTGTTAAGTATGGATTGAAAATTAGGAATTTGCTTTGATATTCACAGTACCTTTTGTCCCTGAAAATATTCCTATAAAGGTTTTATTTCAAAAAAGGCAAAGGCAAACAATATGTTTGCAAGTTCATGTCAAGATATATAGTTATAAAACAAAGCTACAGAACAAAACAAATGGCAGGGAACTTAAGTGGCTGTGCCAGCATTGGAAAGAGCAAGGCACAAATGGATGACAACATAAATATTAACACATGCAGGAGAATAAGTGTGTGACTTCTCCTCACCTCTGTCAAAATATAAATCCATACCTCACATATATGAGTGAAACTAGAGAGGATCTGGTAATCAATTTTCCAGAAAATGGACTGGACTATGCTGGATCACTGATTCTGCACCAGAGCTCACAATTTCATACAGCCACAGACTATCTCAAGCTGGAAGGGGCCCACAAGAATCACCAATCAAATCTCCCTGCTCCTTTCAGAACTGCCTGGAACTAAACCATATGACTAAGGATGTCATCCAGATGCTCCTTGTACTCTCATACTCTGGCAGGCTTGATGCCATGATCATTTCCCTGGGGAGCCTGTTCCTGTGAGCAACCACCCTCTCCTAATGTCCTGAAGTTCCCTGACACATATTTAGTTCCAGGAATCTGCAAGCTTTCTTTTTAACTTTCATTTTAATTGTTTCTCCTTTTCCTCCTTCATTTTTCCTTTTCTTTCCCTGTCTGAAATAATCGCTTGTGTTTTGCATGTTAACCCGCAGAGTGCATCAGCCAGAGCATATTCATTTAGCAGTTTGACTGGAAAAGTGCATGCTTGAACACTGACTCCTTCCAGAATGTCAGCTCCTGGTGCCTTGTGGAAGGGAGGGAGAACCCTCCATGGTTTGTGACTCGTATCTTGAAGGGAGAGCCGTCGCAGCACCTGATGCTTGTGCACTCCCAGGAAAATCATACCAGGCTGCAGACCCAGCAAGGGCCTAAACTGAGCTCTTCACTTGAGGTGCACGAAGCAGGTGAGCAGAACTCAGCAGCACATGGCACTTTGCAGCGCTGCTGCAGCCTGCTCAGTGTCTGCCCTTTCTCCTTCCCCCAGCTCAGCAATGAGCTGCTTCAACAGTCAGCATGTTGGGACTGATTTGTTATATTTCTTTGCTGTCTATGAAATGCTTTGCATGGAGTCTTTTTGACAGGTAGAAACTCCTGTGCACTCCAAAGCTTTCTTTTTTCCATTTTTTTCAGGAATTCTTGATTTTAATGGAGGATATTGACTGTTGCAACCAGGAGAAAGGTTATATGGTGTCAATCTCAGATATGATGTAGAAGGAACTTGCACAGAGAAGACTGCAGGCAAATTAATGCATGCTGTCAATCTAAACTCACTGTTGCCAGGCATTTATAGCCTGTATCTAAATTATATTAATTTTTGACTGTCCATACTGACAGACTGACAGATGAATGGTTCATCAAATTGTTGTGTTTTCTTCCCATTAAAAGATCCTTGCACCTCTAAGCAAATACACAGGCTGCACAAGAGGAAAGCAGTGTTTTTCCAGCAACCTTTGCACTGCACATTTCTGACAGGTTTTTGCACCACATTCCACATCAATAGTGCTACAGCAACCAAAAGGCCATGTAGGCATTTAATCTCTGAGTGCTGAGGGCACACAGCTATTGGCCCAACACTCTGCAAACATTCTTCAAAATGTGCTTCTGCTCCAGGGAGCTGCCATTGGAGACTCCTCAAAGTCTAAGTTAGACTCATTTTAAAATGAAGCGCTTTTTGACACTAAAGAAAACAAACTCCTAGCTTTATTGAATTACATGCAGTGCTAGAGAAAGAAGAAGAAAAATTATGCCTTTAAACTATATTCTCGTGTCATTTGAGAACAGCTGCCAGGAGCAGAACCAAAACTTCCAAGTGATGGCAGGTAAAACACCCTTTGTCCAATGACTAATTTGTATGTACCTAAATAAATGCAAATATCATCTTTCTTACTGCACCCAACAGAGCCACAAAACACAGGTCAGCAGGGGAGAAGGAGCAACAAGAGATAGTGGAGAAAGGGAGCAAGGCTATGGGATGAAGACAGTAAGGGACAGACAGATCCTCTCTCATCCAAGGAGACTGAAGCAATATAAATTGTTTTCTCCAGTGGTGTCTCCCAGACACAGCTGAAGATGCATTGTTTGACATTGCCCTATGCTTTGAGATTGTTCATTTCATTAGACCAATACACAAATACAAAAAGCTATTATTTGTGTGAAACGTGCCTCAAAGAGTGAAATATTATTGACTATAGCTCTATCCATTCTATACACATTGCCAAAGTGCAATTAATCATAGGTAGACACTGTAAACATTACAGTTGTCAACATTTAAAATCTATATAAATGCGTTTCCAGGTAATTAATATAAGGAAGGCATTCCCTCAGTTAAGGAAAATAAGCACCTAAGGAATAGTATAGTAATCTTTTGTTCTCTCAAAGGCAAAATTTTAAAGATTTTAGTGGTGACACTGTCTGAGTAATAAATGTAGGCTGCCTGAGTTGAAAGCAGGAGAATACATATATATATATATCTATATAAAAGTTAGGTTGTTGCCCTCAGAAAAATAGGGGAATTTCTCCTTTTTGGAACTTTCAGACTCCTGAATACCATGAAGTTGAAAAAGCAATTAATGGTAAAAATTACTGTCGTTATAGCAAACAATATAATACACAATGCCTCTGACACTAAATCTTAGATAAAAATCCAGTCCATAAGAGGACCTTATTGGAAGTGTTATTGTGCAACTGCAAAAAGAGACACAACCCTTTGTCTTCTCAGTCCCAGGACTGAGCAGAAATAAAAATAGAAACTCCTGGGGGAGCAAGGCCAAGGCAGCTCAGAGGGCGAAGAACTGGGTGGCCTTCACCTCTTCCCTCTCACAAGGTCACAGTCATCTGCTCCTGCTGAGATCCTAAGGATATTGCCACTGGAAAGTCCTTTAGGAAAAAGCACTGTGGTTTACCAGAGAGAAAAGATTCTGAGAGTAATGAAGTGAAAGGATAGTCCTGCCTTGTATACATATACTGTAATTTATGTGTGGTGTTTCTAGAACACCCAAGAATTTAGTCTTTGCATGTTCTTTGACAAAAGCAGTGTGCGTGAACATATGGCAAACGTGCCCCCAGAAAGAAAGGCTAATAAACAAGCACTGAATGAGGTGACAAATTAACAAATTAGGTGAATTTGTCACTGAATTACGTGACAAACCCACTGCAGGAGGAAGCAGTGGAAAGATCAAATTGTAGCCCCACTGCAGCCCATGACTGAGGGAGCTGGAATTGGTCCTGGAAGGGCAGCAGTGCTCAGAGCTGGTGCCTCTGAGCTGCAGCAGCAGCAGCTGTGAGAGTTGATTTGAAACTGGCCTGAGCATCCTTCCAGCACAGTCCTACAAGAGCACTGACTTCAGTTGCTATTAAAAAGTATAATAGCATTATACATAAAATAATGATTCATGTACAGCAGGTAGACAGATGTTCCTTAATTACTTTTTCACAGCCAGCACTAGAACAGTGTCAGTAAAATAGAAAACAAACACATTCAGACTTGCACACTAAGCATAGTTACTGACAGAGTTCATACTGCTAGGCAAAAAAATTAAAATAATTCCAAAAAAGAGTAGAAGTTTGTATAACTTGAAAGAATAGAGTGAAAGAGACACTGAAAAACACTAATGCAAAGCGAACAGCAAAAACTCCCTTTTAACTCTAAGGATTTAAGAAGACTGCACATGATATATTTCATTTTTGTTTTCCACACCATTTTCTAAATTGTTTCACGTGGGCTGGTCTCAGAAACTGCCAGTGTACGGGAATAGGGGAGTTTCCACCAAGGGATTCCATAAAGGAAGTGCTAATGATGCTGGGAATGAGCACCACAGCTGCTCAGAGAGAATTCCTGATGCAAAGCAAGTCTACGGATGCTGCTTGTGAGCACAGCTCTCCTGTTGTGCAGTGATGCACTCAGCAGCCCACTCTTACTGTACTGTTTTCATAGTCTCTAAAGGCCTGAATATGGCTTTCCATCTTTCCAGCAGTGCTTTTTCTTTATTGCTTGCATGAGTTGTTCCATTTCATTATCCAGTGGCATAGTAGATCTTCCTTGTTTTGACAGGGACTGTTCTGTTACAATTACCTGCTGTCATTGTGGTTCAAGTGAAGGTGCTGCCAGCTGGACAGAGCTGTAAAGCAACATGAGTGAATTTCCCAATGCTAAAGATTTTTTTGAAAATCCAGGAAGCAATTAGCCACTGCTATATTTAGAAGCCTGCTTGTATTGTAACAAGATAATGCCAGCCTGAGGTTGGGGGCAGACAGAGCCTTGATGCCTCCCAAACTTCAGAGATGCTTGACTCTTGCATCACATTCAAAAACTCTTCCTCTCATCTGGAAAACGTTTAGCACACAGGAACGTGTGACACTTTGCCACAAAACTACATGGGGATAAACTGCACAGAATCTTTCAAGAAGGATGTTCCACACAAGGGGAGCAACAAGTTCATGGCAGGCAGCAGAACTGTCAGAAAGTGTCCGTTCATCTGATGGGCTCAGCACCTCTTGTCTCAGCTAATCAGAGCAGGAACTGGTAGGGAACAGACTCTAGGGGTTACCAGCATTACAGGTCTGCAGTCAAAAAACACAGGAAGGAAAGGAAGAGGAGGTGGGATATGGCAATGTGAACTCATGCAGGTCACCTGCTCCTCTACCAGTGGAAATTCCTCATGCCCCTGTGCACTCTCCTGGAGGGACACTGCCTCAGGACATACATGACACCTATCATCCCTTTAAAGGTTTGCTCACATATTGGAATCGTGAAAGGAAAAATTAATACAGCCTCATTTTAAGAAATGAAGAAACACAGCACAATATTTCAAAACTTCTTTTATAAAAGATGACTAGAAGATTTTTGGAGGCCAGGACAACCCCAAAGCCTTGTAGCATTAAACCAGAATTTGCAACAAAATATGCAGCTTCAGCAACAGATGAGTACAGAAGGCTGAAGCCACAGGAGAGGCCATGATCCTATACATGGAGAGCAGTCTTAAAGAAAAGGAGGAATTTCCACTCTAACATTGTAACAGAAGCTAATCAAAATCTGGTACAATTATCTCAGTTAGTACTTTTTGCCAAATGAACCTCAATTACATAAATTGTCTTTATTTGCCTCAATAAGGCATAAGAATGTTTTTTGACACTTTTGCAACTTGTTTCTATTGGGCTACTAAGTACAGAAGATCATTACTATCTGAAAAATTAAAATTAATCTAACTTACTTTTCGCTCTAAAAGTTCATCTGTTAAGCATGATTATGATAGTCTTTCCTTTTTGCAGACTATACTAAGAAATACTTTCCTCCTCCAAAGCAGATTTGGTTTCATGGAAACCTAGAGAGACTTCAGTAATTTTCCAACTATTACAGTCCCCAAACACTTTACTGTTGAACACAATTATTAGATCCACCAGTTTTGTCTTTCATTTGTGTGTTCCTAACAGATGAGCTGGTTTTGTGCCCCATCATAAGCTTACAAATTAAACTCCTACATGCTCTCCTGCTTCCTAATTCGGTGCTTTGGGACAGCACTGCTGTTAGCTCTCTTAAGAACAAAACCATTATTCAGATGAGCTACAGCAACTCGTCTTCAAACAGCAAACTGCAACTTACAAAACAAAATTGGATTGCACTCAGTATTTAGCTTCAACATTCAGCACCACACAATGCAAGCTTTAGAACATTCAATTTAACAATACATGGAAGAAATTCTCGCCAGAGGAGAAAAGTGAAATTTCCAGTTAGTGAAAGAAGTCTTGTGTTAGTGAAAATGTTTTTAATGGGTCTTTTAGCATCAGGTTCATCACTGGTGCCCCTTGCAGTGATATGGGCAAGTGAATATGGGCAACTGTTCTCAGGAGCAGCCTATAATTGTCACAGCATAAAAAATTGCTTAAGCAGCAAAAGAAAAACAAAATACAGTGAACTGTGTTTTCCCTGGCCTTTAAACTGGACTATTAGTTATTTTCAACCAAGAGAGACATGCTGCAGACTCTCACTGTAGTGTGATCTAGTAATGAGGCATAAGAATGAATAAGGAGACGAGTTAATCCATAACTCCTAAAGGCAATTAGGGTACCTGAAAGTGCCAGCTGCCAGGATGCTTCCAGTGGTGTTCCAGCAATGCTCACTAAACAGAAAATTCAGGGATAGCAAGAGCCATGTCCTTACAAGCTCCTGTGTGCTCCAGGCCCGAAGCCACCAGCCATTTTAGGGGAAAATAGAGTGATATTGGTGTCCTTGGCTACATGAGAAAAGGAGTGTGCAGGGTCAGGTTGAATCTTGCTCTTTCCCTAACCCTGCACTCTCATTACATCTGCTCAGGAACTGGTCAGAATTGTTTGGCTCCATTTCTAACACTTGCACGACTGTAAAAAGCAATAATTATTGACACTGCAGCACCTGCTGTGCTTCCAGGGGCATTCATGTACCTTGGGGAGGGAAGCTGTCTGGAAAAGGTTTGGTCCTTCAGTTTCTTCCTAGAGATAAGACCAGGCATGCAACAGTCCAGCACAGGTCTACAAACTCAGAGACAGAAGAAAATTTGATCTCCTGGTGGTGAGATTAAATTAAGATTCAGAGATTCAGGGATTAAATTAAGGACCCAAATACCAAGGGCAGCCAGGATGTGAATGTGATCTTACCTGAATAAAGCTTCCATTTCTTCAATTAAGAATTTTTTCCTTTCAGGAGACACCTGGCATCTACAAACCTGAGTACCCAAGCTCAGGTCCTGTGTAAGACTCAGTGGAGAAGAACTTGCCCCTTCCTGATGAACAAACTCATCTGTTCTGTGTCCTGCCAGGATGGCTTCTGGACAAATCCCAAGGCACAGGGACCAGAACAACACCAGGCTGCTGAAAGAAGTACAGTAATGAAGGAAACAAAAAAACCCCACAAACAGAAAAACAACAACAAAAAACCCAAAAATCTACCACAAACCAAACAATACCAACAAAATTAAAACTAAAACAAAACAAAAACCCAAACAAACAAAAAAACACAACAACAAAAAACCCAAAAACCAACCTGGCATTTGTTAAAGACTCCAGAGGTAAAAAGTGAAAGTTTGACTATAGAAAGTTAAAATTTTTCTGTTTCAAATGCTTCTTAGTAGGAGTACAGGGAACTACATGGAGGTTTTCATAAACCAAACAGCACCGCATTTATGATGTGGCAATGCCATTTTAATAATAATAGTCATTATTATAATTTTAGTTTTGTAAAAATTATCTCTTAATGATTTGTAACTCAGCAAAGAAGCCTCTTGTCTAGATTGCAATTTAATTTTTCAAAATAAATTATCAACCGTGTTAGAATTGAATCAGTGGCTATTGAAATATACACAGTGCTTTAAGCACATAATTTTTCACAGGATTTAGTTTCACGTGTGTATATATATCTCAGGGGAAAAATATTCAATTTTGTCTCTTTGGACTGGTAGGTGATGGGTATGGCTCTCTGCACCCTCATCCAGGTGAATAAAATCACTGTATCACAAGGGGTCTGGGTACCTGTGGTAGGTTGACCCTCATGTCTCCCCTTCCACCTCTCATCTCTGTGCATCATATATTTAAGAATCATTATTAAAATCCACATTCATCAAGCAACCTCCATGTATGTCAACTAACCCAACCAAAAAACCAACAAAAAAATTCCCCACACATAAAAACCAAAATAACATCATCACAACACAGAACAAAAAGGACAATTTACACAAAAACCACACCTTGTCCTTTCACCACAATTACAACAGAAGTTCCCTATGATCTTTCTACTCTCTAACATTGTTCAATCCATGTTTTGCCCATTATCTCTCCCAATTACCATCCTTGTCTCAAACTCATCATGATCCTGGGTTTCAGCACCAAAAACACTCTGGTGGGTTGACCCTGGCTGGGTGTCAGACACCCACCAAAGCCACTCTGTCCCTCCCTTCCTCAGGTGGAAAGGCAGAGAAAATTCAGTGAAAGGTTCATGAGTTAAGAACAGGGAGAAATCACTCATCAAAAACTGTCACAGTCAAAAGAGACTCAGCTTGGGGATATTAATTGAATTTATTAGTAACAAAATCAGAGCAGGATAATGAGAAGTAAAAATAAATTGTAAAAATAACTTCCTCCCATCCTTCCCTCCTTCCCAGCTCTCCCTCCTGTCCCCCAGTGGCACAGGGAGATGGGGAATGGGGGTTATGGTCAGTTCCTCACACGTTGTTCCTGCTGCTGCTCAGGGCGAGGAGCCCTTTCCCTGCTCCAGTGCGGGATCCCTCCCATGGGAGACCATTCTCCATGAACTTCTCCAGCCTGAGTCCATCCCACAGGCAACAATTCTCCACAAATTGCTTCACTGTGGGTCACTCTTCCACAGGGTCAGTCCTTCAGGCACAGCCTGCTCCAGTGTGGGTCCCCCACAGGGTCACAAGTCCTGCCAGGAACCTGCTCCAGGGAGGGCTCCTCTCTCCACAGGTCTGCAGGTGCCAGCCAGGACCCTGCCCCAGCACAGGCCTCCCGTGGGCTCACAGCCTCCTCTCAGCATCCCTGTGCTCCATGCTGGGTCTCCTCCACGGGCTGCAGGTGGATCTGTGCATCCCTGTGCCCTCCATGGGCTGCAGGGGCACAGCCTCACCACGGCCTCGCCCGGGGCTGCAGGGGAATCTCAGCTCCAGCCCCTGGAGCAGCTCCTGCCCCTGCTCTGCGCTGACCTTGGCGTCTGCAGGGCTGCTCCTCTCACTTATTCTCACCCTCTCTTCCCTGCTGCAATTACATCTGCACTGTAACTTTTTTCCTTCTTGTATTTGTTATCCCAGAGGTGTTGCCACCCTTTCCAGCTGGCCCAGCCCTGGCCAGCAGCAGGTCTGTCCCAGAGCCACCAGGGATTGGCTCTGCTGGGCATGGGGGAAGCTTCCAGCAGCTTCTCACAGAAACCACCTCTGTAGTGCCCCCCACTACCTAAACCTGGCCACACAAACCCAGTGCAGTGCCCAACCAAGTTAATAATGACATCCCAAAGTGATGCCACGAAACACAGCACTGTTAACTCATTGTCCTAGAAGGCACAAGATATTTGGGACAGAGCACTCACACAGTGACTGATGCCCACAGATGTACATCTCCTTGCCCTGGTTTAAACTCTACCACCCTTAGTTCCAGGAGACCAAATTCTACCCATCCCTGAATTAACAAGTTGTTATATTTGATGCACCTTTCTTCCTTCCCACCTCTTTCTCTATGTAATCAGCTTCTATTTCCTGTAAACCAACTTCTTATTTCTGGGATGAGAATTGTGAGTTTAAAGAATTCTTTTTTAATTTCAAGTCATGGGAAGAGTAAACACTCCTAGACTGGACAAAGCCAGGCATACAGGTATGAGTTTTTTAACTCTGCTATTTTTCCTTAGGGAATAATATTTTCCCCATTGTTACACCTTCCATGTAATTTTACTTTACTGCCCTCTTCTGATTTAGCACTTGGATATTAGGCAGGTTAATAGTGAATAGATAACCTGCAAGTCGTCCAACAGCATAAATATATTGTAAATACTGCTGGCACTCGCCTCACTCTGCCCATTAGCCATGCTCACCATCATATCTCCAATGACTGCAGACACATAAAACACCACCAAGGCTGCTAGACAAAAGAATCCCCAAGCAGAGTGGATAGATGAGAAAATTTAAACAATATAAACAGGAACTTCCATACCTTCTGCGAAGTTCCATTACTGCCAGCAATACATTTTGAGATGAAGTCATAATGCATACATCACAAATACCCAGATAAGCAAGGCTTGTAGCACTCTTCCTCCCAAACAGCCAGCTAACATGTATATTTGAATATCTTTTTGACAGTACTTGGGCTGGAGGAAAAAACAACATTTTCTCCAGCCTCATCAAAAAGCAATTGACTTTTAAGCACAGGGTTTCATCCACGGTTGTTTATTTAGGGGACATTATTTGGTTTCATATTTTGCCATTTCACATTGATACAAACAACTTATTCTATGTCTATTTCAATTTTTTTTCTTTCCTCATTATGAAATTAAATAGCCTGGTATGAAATTTGAAATTACATACTTTTATTTCTGTGTAAACAGCATCTCCCAATAAAATAACCTGTAATACAGTTATGGAAGGAAATTATTTTAGAAATTACAATTCTCAGTTGAATTTGTCTGCTTCTTTTATAGACTGAGTTACCAAATCCTTATAGACAAATGTTAGTCTTTACTACATTTTTCTTTTGTAGTACTGTGTAGACTTCTGGGAGCCTAAACTGGGCTGTCTTTAGCAATCAGTGGACTTCAGGAATCTCACTGGAAGTCATTAACTGTGTCCCCATTTCATAAATGCTACTGGTGATCATCACAGGCTACAGAGAAGCTCAGTCTTCACTTGCAGGATACATTTGCTGAGCTGGTGTCTCACAAAACAGCACATCTGACACAGGAACAACAGGCAGGCTGTCCAGAACCCTCAGTCCCCAATTTTACAACTTTGTCTCAGTTTAGAGCTGCAGAGTCCTAACAGCACTTCTGGCCAGGGGCTTCTTGGGTGCACAGCAAGTTGGTAGCATCCCTTGGTTTGGCTCACGAGAGAGAATGAAGGATAACCCACCCTAAAGGGAACTCAGGGCCTGGCTCTTGGGAACTCTTAACAAACCAGCCAGATTTCAGGGAGGGGATTGTCTGAAGCCAGCCCAGACAGACAAACAGGAGATCCTTCCCAGGTCTGCCAGACAATCTTTAAAGCAGCTGCTTTAACCTCGCTGAACCAGATCTAATCAGATAGAGCAGGTGAGACTCATCTAAGCACTCCATCATAAAACAGCCTTTGTGGCACCATATGAGAGACTCTCCTGTGAGCAGAGAGGACAGGCAAAGGGAAAGCCAAGGGGGCTCTAAGCAGCACCTGCATGTGGCCCTAAAGAGGCTGAAAGGCCCTTACTACACCCTGACATCAGGTGGCTGCCTCATCATCGTGGGCTCTGACCTCTTGCTCGTGGCATCTGGCCCTGGCACTGCCAGGCAGCCACGATCGAAGCTGAACCACAGGTAGGGATGTAATTGCACACACCCTGCTGCCACCCTGAAAAAACTCCCACACTGTGGGCTGGAGTGTTTCCAGGGCCCCAGGCAGTGTCTCACTGACAATACTTCTCGTGTTTAGAAACCATTCTCCCTTAATAGCCAAGTTAAGATTCTGTGTGTTATTCTCACAGCTTTCACTCTCTGACTTTTTAATGGCTCAGCTATTAAAACCAATGGAGTTTAAATGCAACAAAGGTAGAGCTTAAAAAAGAATTCCCAAAGCCTTACTATCGGTAGGTGGAAATGGCTGAGTTAAAAGGGGTGGTATTTCTTGGAAAAGATTGCCCAAAGGGAAATTAGGAGATTCTGGAAATCTGAACTGTCCATTAAAACTGTCCTGGCAATGGGAGTGAAGTGTGAAAAGACAGACACTGGCTGAGTGAGGTTCATGCAGGCTGTGGGATAAACTGAACAGAGAGAGAAGGGATTGTAGGGAGGTATGAGAAAAACGTAAGAAATTGGGTAAAAATCAGAATGAGGCACATAGACAAATATGGGAATATTCTCTAGAAAAGGTTTCAAAGTTCAAAGGTGTACCTTTGATCAGGATTGATATGGACAGAGCATCACAGACACCAGGATTAAGAGAAAAATGTTTTTATTTATAGGTAAAACTAAAGAACAAAGCCATGCATTTTTAGACCAAAGAGAGCTTAGGAGTACTAAAAACCTGAAATTAACTCTGAAGAACTGTAAGTACTGGTTTTAAGTAGAGAACTAAGAAAAGGCAGGGTATAACTATAAGCCTTGTTTCCATAATAGGAGACCAAGCTCTCAGAGCAGAATCCCCTCGTATTTAAGGAGCTCAGCTATGAACATCCCAAAATAAGGATTCACCAGCCTATGTCCAATCAACTTCAGGTCTCCAGATCAGAGCTATAACATGCCATAGGGGATGAAGGTGTTTCTAAGTAAGCTTTAACACCTGAGGACACTTTTACGGCTTCAGGAATGCTGTGGAAATACAAACTGGTGGTGTGGCACTCACGGAGTGCATTTCACACTGTAAAGCAGCAAAAGCAGCAAATGCAGACACATGCCCGTGTCTTCTCCTCTGCCTAAAACCTCTTTCTTTCCTCACCCTGGTGGAGTCTGAGCAAACTCCACAGCTTTTGAAACACAGCAGTGGAGCATGATCAGCTCTGGTAGGAGAGCAAAGGGGTCCCAGTTCAACTGCTGTGGTGCAGCTGTCAGCTGAGTGCTCCTGACTGGGAAGCTGTAACACTGGCACATCCTCAGCAGAAGTTCCTACATACTGGATAATACAGCAGAAGATAGGAACCCGTTGTTTTTCAGGAAAAATGAAAAGAAAAAAAAGTATATAGATATGGACTGGAAGAGCTACAGCAAGCTATTTAAATGCAATACTTTACATGCTAATTGAGCTATGTTTTAAAAACAAACTATTCCTCATTATGAGAAAAATGTAAACTCTTCAAGGTTCTGCTGAAACATAATTCTTTCATGGGGGCAAGGTGACTACTTTTAATAAGGTGTTTAAGTAAGAGCAGGGTGGGGGAAAGGTTTCTGTAGCACCTGGGTCAGGAAACCCTGGGTTATCTATGTTATCTATGCCCAGTTAACTGAGCTAGAGGCAACCCCAGGTGAATGGGGGTTCACAGCCTGGCAGCCAGGGCAGTCATTTCGGCCACTAACCTGAGGTGCTGCTGAGCTTTATGTGACCAAAAGGACCCAGGTCACCACACAGGTCTGTTTAGTTATGTTTATGCTGCCTGGCCAGCACCCATGACATGTGAATATCTTTCTGAAGGGAATATATGCTAAAAAAATCACGTTTGTGTTGCTTAATTTTTGCCTCCATTTCAATTACATCAGAAAGTGAAAGCTGTCTTCCAGGAGATTTATGGCCTTTATTTCACATTGCATCTAGCCCATCAAAATTTGAGATCAATTGACAAGACACAGCTCATGAGACTTCTTAGATTGTGGATATCCACACTATTAGGGAAATGGAAAAGGCACAAACTCAGCAGTACAAAAGCACAAGATAATGAGCTGGGACACACCTCGGGCACATTCTGTTGTTCTCTTCTGCAAGGTGGAAAACCCAGCCACTAAAACAGACAGGAAGAAAGCAAGATGGAGACAGGACTCTTCATGGCTCTGTGGGACAGCCTGCTATTCTGCAAATGACTGTGTATTTTAAATGGAAATATTTCTGACCTCTGGTTTGCTCAGATAGCTACAGAAGTGGTCATGGTGCAAGAGCAAAACCACTTTGTTCCAATCCTTGCTCTGATGTTTATAGGATAGTTGAGGATTACTGGTTATTAATAAATTGGCCTTAGCTGCATTTCCTTTCTTTTATGGAGTAGTTCAGTGAGGCAGATTTACCTTGGCATAAGAGATGGGCAGATGGCAGGGCTATATAGGTCATGTGCTCCTCAACGCTGATAAAGGAACTGCTCTGTGCCTATATACTCACTGTCTCCTGCTGACTGAGACTGAAATAACCACAAAAGCATTCCTTATAAACAGAAATACCTGAATCTAAGTGTGAGCATACTGCCTAAACTAATCATTATGGTCAATTTTATATACCTCCTGTGAAAATAAACTCCCTGATTAAAAAGAATGAAGCATCTGACTATCCCAAATATGAAAATGGCACAATCTGCTGTTTTCTCTATTGTTCATATTGATTCTTCTAATTAGCACCTTTAACTTCCCAATGGGTAGACTCAATGACACCAGCTCATCTAGGATCATGTCAGCAGCTGTTGACAGTCCCTGGTGTTCAGATGAGGAAGACAAAATCCAATATTTTAATGCAAAGATGAAATAGCCACTCCATTTCCCTGTTTTAAGGTTTGTTTTTACTATCCTTTCTCTTCAGTTCTATGCATCATGTAGTATGTTCTAATTGAGGACATAAATATCTTTTACATTCCTCCATCTGGTTCTACTCCTGGTCTCAGAAGTATAGTACAGTATTGCACCCATTGCTACCTATTATCCATTCTATCTTCAGTTAAGTACAGTAAGTTTTATCTTTTTTTTTTTGATGTTTGGATTGTTTGAAAATCTTTTTGCTCTTGTATCACAATTCAAAATATAGGAACACGAAATATCTTCCCTTAACTTTTTTGATGTGCACTCTGTGTCCACATATTCACCTCTTATCTAGATAATCCTAAAATGGAAATATTTTTTCCCTATTATTTCCATTTTCCATGTCATTCATCCCAGCTGCTTCTAAACTCTTCTGCCACTTATCCTTTTCATGTGATAGGTAGAACTGAAAGGTTCCAAATAAACACGCCACAGGTTTATTCCATGTAAGTCCATAAATTCTTCCATGCCACTCCTAGGTTTGCACAGACAATTTCACTCAAATTTTGTTTTTTAATGGTTGCCATTAACTTGGACCTCTGACAGCAGTTCAGGTAATTCTTCCAAAATTCAACACCCACATTAATTTTCATCTGATGCTCAGTGACCTAGCTTAGCTGTCTCTGTAGTGCTCTTTGGTCTTCTCTTGTTTTAATTATCCCAGACAATTCTGTCATATTGCAAACGTTGCCACCTCACTGATCATTCTTTTACAGATTGCAAATTACATTAATCACCAAGTACTGGTACTCAGCCTCGGGCCATTCTGCCACTTCTTCTGACATTTCTGTATCTGCCTCTCCGTGTTTCTATAACAACTTTCTCTTCCTCCACAACAACTAGCCTTTTTCACGGGTTCCTACAAAGATTTTTTTTCAGAAATTAAGTATTTTTTTTAATTATTCATTTCTGTAGAAAATCTTGCATTTTCCTTGATGGAAAAGTGTTTGTTCCTACCACATTATATCCTCTTAGGTGCCTCGTACCTATTCATAATTGCTTAATCCTATTTACCCAGCAGTTAAGCAAAGCTCACAAGGGCTGTAATCACAAGATTGTCCAGAGCACTTACAATCTGTTCAGCTGTCTAATACCTTTGCAGTGTCTCTCATTTCCCATTTGAGCTGTAGCCCCCTGGAATAAAAGCCAGCTCGGTGATGCAGGCACAAGGCTCAGAGTCAACACTGGATTCTCGCTCCGGCTCTGCCAGCTACTGGCAGTGTAACCTTCAGTAAGTTTCCTAACCTTTCCACATCTCTCTCCTTTCTCCAGTGCAGGTGGTGCTTAACAACATCACAGATTTGCCAGGTCTCTGTTTGTCTCAGCGCTGATTCCTGGCGGTTTCTTCGATGTGTCCATCAGAGCATCACAAGTCAGGGTATGTGAGCACAGAGCAAGTAGCATCTTGCTCTTCTGCACATCCCTGAGTACTCTGACAGCTATACAAGGATTTCCTTTCTAGGTGGAACAGGGAGCACAGAGGCACAGCTTCAAACCACCTGCCTCTGGGAGCAGACACTTCTGGAAAAGCTGCGCTTTTATTTTTTATGAAGCCTGATTATTAACGTTTTGTAAAATGCTTGGAGATTATTGGTAGGAAAATTTTACCACCTGCTAAGTATTAGCCTTCTATAAATATTTCCAAGCAGGGCACAGTTGCCAAATGTTTGGGTTCAAGCTTAACCATTCTAATGCTGGGCTGGGGGGAAATTCTCATGAGAAACCAAATGTTCTTGCTGAACAAATGTTTTACACCACTCATTTTCCTGGTTTCTGTCTCAATAGCCCCCACTGTTTCCTGTCCCTAAAATGGTCCCTGTAATCATGTATATAAACATTTTTTGTCAAATGTGTATCTTCCTTCTCAAATTCAGAACTTGATAGTATTAAAGCACTTATATGCTGCAGATATTAGTTTCAAGGTCTTAACATATTTAACATAATTAAAGAATCTGAACAGTTTGTTCCAGTATTGTCATTTTATCTCTGCATTGATTTTTGACTACATGAAGTATTGCACAGTACCTTAACTGCAGAAGGTCTGAGATGAATTACACTACTTGAACTTTTAATATATTTACTCAGGCAGTAGCTTGAAGGAAAGTTCATAGAAGCACATCTATTAGGTAAATTAGGGTTGTAACTTTTTGGCAGCTTCATTTAAAATATTAGTTAAAATTAGTGAAGCAATTTAGTCCCATTCAAAATTATGCAAGACCAATATGCAAATAGAAGAGAGAGAGCTTTAGAAATGTAGAACAATTACTATTTTAATACATATGTATTTAAATAAATGCACCACAGAGAGACCAGCCAATGGCAGCTGGTTATCCTGCAGTGTAGGCTGGCTTTGATCTCCACGTTCCACGTATTTATTTCCTTATTTCAGCAGAACTTTTAACTTTTTCTCTGCCAAAGCATCTAAATGACTGACTTCAGAGAAAACTATTTATTTTCTTTTCCACATGCTGATACTTGAATCAGAAAATATTATTCTGATTTTGTGTTATATTTGTGTAGGACACGATTCTTCCTTACCTCTGTACGCTGTGTTAAAAACAGATTAGTAAAATTGTTTGATCATTCCTGCTGATTTCCTGGCAACAGCCTGTCATACTATAAAGATAACTTTTCACTGAGTTTCTGTCCCATAAGTGTATTAGGAAAATAGAAGAAAAAAATACATAGAATTGTGTTTGGGAGTAATAATGTCTTCACCTTTATGTCCTGTTTACATGACCTGAAGGTCCACTCTAAAGGCTTGGTATTCAGAAGCAAGAAAAAGCAGCAAAAAAATTATCCATGGCAGGCTATATACAGAATTTGGTGGTGGATTCCTCAGTTAGTATTTCTCCTGCATTTTTTCCCCCTTGGAGAGAAGTCTTTTTACTGTAGTGGTTGAAAATGAGCCAGGCCTGCTTTCACAGGGTACTTGAATTTAATCATCACCATCCAGAGGGCTGATTCAGGTAAAGAGAAAACACAAAGTTTTCAGATACTTAAACACACACTTAGCCCTACATATTAGAGGTCCCAAGTTTAAGGAGCAGATCATACACGTGATCTTTCACCATGCTACAGAATCAAACCCCAGGGGTTTAGAACTGTGTGGGAACAAGCTTTCTCTGTGTTATTTCTCCTCAAAATGTTTTCTAGAACATTGTGCCTATCTGTCGATGAATGACAAAGGTGCTTAAAATTGACCTTGAGTCAAACAAAGAGAAAAAAAAGATTTAATTTTTAGTCAAGAACCAAGTTTAATCAATTATTTTAATAAGATTAATTTAAGAGAGTCTCATGAGCAATCTTCTGCTATATTTAGGGCTACCGTGTCATTTGTGTAACATGGAAAATCAAAGAATAAAGAGGAAAAGGTAAAATAAAAAATCAAGCAAATGCATAATCCAGTATCTAAGAAATGGGGCAAACAATGCTGCCAGATTCCTTTTATTTGAAGTGAGAGAAAACTTACAAGAAAACAAAAATGAAAAGTTCTTTTGAAAACCTTAACTTTTCATTTCAAACATAATTCTAATAAAAGCAGCGTACCCTGAGTAACAGCACAGTGGTCTGCTGAGTGTGACAGCTGCTGAGACCTGTGGTGTTTTTGCATTGAGGATGGAAACCCTCAAGTGTTTAAATGGAAAATTTTTAAGAACCATTATATTGCCAGCAGTTTTTTTGCCTATTCACATTATTTCTGTAAACACTTTCAGCATTGGGGAGGACGTTTCAGAGATGAGTGATTAGTTATGAGTGACGTGCAGAGACTTCAAAGGGCAAGACCTGAATGTTTTCTGAGCCACAGCCACTGTGAGCTGACAGTAGCAGCTGTGAAGTGACCAGGGCAGGGAACCACAGCTTTCCAGAGCTCTGGAAAATGCCAAGAGCTGGTGCACAGAGCCAGGTTAAGCCACGGCACTCAGAGAGATACCAGACAGGAATGAATCACTCAAACATCTTGGCTCTGCAGGCTTAGAGAATAAAGCCCTGAACCAAAAATAAAACTAAGGGTGTAACTTCACTGAAGACTGCAATGGACAGCACAGATATCTAAGGCAATTTGAAATCAGTAAGCTTTTAGGGGAGGAAATCAACCCATGCACAGCCTTGTGCTTTAATACAAAACTAGCTTAGCATGTGAGCATTCTCAGAAATGTTGTCATAGCTGCTTTAGCTTATAAGGTTTAAACTAAGGCAGGTAATCTTAAAGCTGAGATGTGCTGGATGCTTAGGGACCAAGAGACATCCATTCCAGTTGTAGCAGTCATGGCAGAAGCTCCTGTGTTCAGTCAAAAATGAGCTGGGTACCTTCAGCAATTTAAATAATAAGTCTTCATTAATCCATCTCATTTTCTAGAATGGTTTAGGAAATGATCACACTAGGGAGGTTGATGTTATCATTAGTATACCTAGCTTGACAGACAAGAAAGGGTTTAAAGATTCCTTGGAGAAGCAAATGTTGCATGCAAATTTGCACCTGACAGAGCTGCCAGAACCAGCTTTCTAAGCCTGGCACTCTGCAGAGCAGAGGACACAGCAAAGCACTTGAGAAACAAGAGCCACTTGAGAGAGGCCTGTGAAAGTAATCACAACATAAAGTTTTCTTCCACCCATTCCAAGAATGACAATGGTGCAAGTTGTCTAACAGTGATGGTGGTGAGGCCCTGGCACAGGCTGCCCAGAGAGTTTGTGGCTGCCCCATCCCTGGAAGTGCTCAAGGCCAGGTTGGATGGAGTTCTGAGCAACCTGGTCTAGTGGAAGGTGTCCCTGACCATGGCAGGGGAGCTGGAATGAGATGATCTTTAAGGTCCCTTCCAACCCAAGCCATTCTAGGACTCTGTGATTCTCTTTGTGATGCATGTGGGTGTCAACGGTTGCCAGCACCACAACTAAAAAGGTTCATGCTCTCATTCCCCAGAGATAAGTTTTAGCTGAAATTGACTGTCTGCCAGGGACCTGGGAATTAGTACTTTAAAGAACAATATTCAGCTACAGAAACATGATTTGCAAGTTAAATGCAAACCTAGGAAAGTTTTGGTGGCTGCAGGCACACTCACCCACTTAAAAACTGGGCTGTGGTTCATGGTCCAGAGTTGGATTTTACACGAATCAAGAAGATAAAAAACAAAAGTAGACACAGAATACAGACTTTGTTTGTCAAACCTGCTCTTGCAAACAAGTTTTTTACAAAATGTAATTAAAACTATTTACATACTGTGCCCAGTATATTATTCTGTCTTTACTGATAATCTTTATCAAGCTCAAATTGGGGTGTGTTCTTAATGTCAGATGGATCCTTAAAGAGACTGGAATGGTCATTTTTAAGATGTCATTGAAAACTCAGAAAATGAGCATTTAGGGATCAAAACCACTAAGAAATGGGTAGATAGATTTGTCCTAATCCTAAACAAATGAATTCATCAAGGAAGTGGCAAGACTTGTCATATGATACAGCCAGTGCTAGTTCCCAATGCAAAGGAGAAGTGAGCTTGCATGTCCTGGCTGGAAGGGAAAATCTACAGTCAGCAGTCCCTTATCCTAGATGTGTATTGAGAGTATTCTCATTTTCCTGGGACAGTGTTGCTAGGATAAATATCTGCTTAGAAATGCAACATTCCAAATTTGAGCCCTTGTGCTAGGCCTGGCATACCTGATACAGGAATGTTCAACATTTATTGGGGTCCTGTTTAACCATTCTGTTCTGAAATATAAGCTTAGTCACATAACCATAACCTCCATCACCTCCAGCATCTACAGGCCAGCAGAAAATGTTAAAGATTACACAGGAATGGATGCCAATTCTGATCTGTACCTAGTGCTGTTAATAATGGAGTGGTACCATTGTAACATGACTCGTGACTTGCTCACATTTTATTCAACCGAACACAAGAGTGCCTACTCTTGAGTGCTTACTAGGAATTCATGTCAAAGTCATAGCAACCAGCAGATACATGGGAAAAATATGAGGTGGGGGAAGGTAAAAGGAAAGCATAATCTGGGATACCAGGAGCTGTCACCATTTCAGAAAAAACTGAGGGAAGGCCTATAATGAAGAGCAGCGGCAGCCAACAGCAATAATGTTGTAAGAAATACCCTGTGGCCAGAGACAAACTTGCCACCCCAGGTGGACAGATGCAGAGGAATACACGACACTTTCTCCAGAGGAGAAGTACCAGCAGTGCCACTTCACCTGAGAAATTCTGACAGCCACAGCAGGTTGAGATGAATTCGTTTCAGGACATGGCACAAGTGGAGCTCACGGACTTGCTGCCATCTGACAGCAGCATTATTGATACACTGGGAGATATTTCCAATTACATGAATCAGTGCAGAGTACCTTAGAGCATAATTGAACATGTGCTTGTTCGTTAAGTTAGATTAAGTTAGAAACTGAACTTCCTTATTATGTTAATGTTTAATTTCAGGATGCAGAGGGAAGTTGCTGAGAACCTTGTCTTTAAGAGGTTCTGGCTTGCACCAGTTGTTAAATACGAGCTACAGATTGCACTGCTCTTGTTGGGAGCTCACACTCCAAGTCAGACAGATCCCTATCAAACTCCGTGGTGCCTGCTGGTTCCAGAACACGGAAATATTGAGGAGACATTTTTTAATTTCTGTGAAAGCCAGACAAGGAAAAAAGTACCTTTCTCATTACTTTTTTAAAAGCTAGTGATCTTATTTTCTTTTAGGGCATCTATTACTATATTAACAGAAGAATTTAAAGCATCCCCCTTTGAAAGATCAAAGGAAAAAAAAAATTTTTTTTTTGAGGGAAACTTGATAGAGCTTCTTACTGCCTCCCCAGCATATCCAGAGTGATTATGCCTCAGAAATGTCTCTATCTCTTGACTGTCTGTAAAGGAACCCCAGACAATTAGCTCAGATGGAGACCATTGTGTTCTAAAGTTAATGAGATGATTTGGAAATTATTCTTTGCTAGAAACCCACAGGATGGGAAAACAGAATTGACCACTGTTTGTCAAAATCTTGGTTTACCTGACCAGCTGGGCACTGGCTGCATCTGTACAGCAGAGGCAAGCCAAGTGCCTTTCCCTGTACATAATTCATTCCTGGTCTTTGTGCCCTTCACATCCTTGAGCTGACATGCTTCTGGACAGGTACACCTACTCTGGACAACATCTGCTCTCTGATTATCTTCATACTTCCAATCAAAGGCACCAAAGGAAGGATAACACAACCCAAATCAAGCCCCTTAGTACTATGAGTCACAGCTTTTCCACTTCTGGTAGGATTTTCCCACTGATCTGACAATTACTGTAAGTAAGTACTTAGCAGTTAGAAGATTTTTAGACAGCATCTCCTTTCTTCTGAAAGGAGAAAACACTTGGCCCTGTTCAGCTCTTGCTTGAAATAATCAATTATTATGACTGAACTCAAACTTCCAGTCTAAGAGGTGTCCTTTATTGACATCTGTAATGACTGAGCACAGGCACAGCAGAAGTTTGTGGGTGTGGAGCACAAAATGGATACCATGGCACTGGAAAACCCTCAAAGAGAGCTCAAACAGCAAGGCAGTCTGAGAGATCTGAATGGTGACAGCATGAGAAGGACACCAGTGTGCATTTCTGCTCTGGGCTGACCTCAGAGATGCTTCTTTGTCCCTATGCCTCTTATAGGACAGAAGTTTGGGTGGACTGTCAGCAACATGTGTTACTTCTGGCTATTTTCCTCACAGAAAAATTAGTTATTCCCAAAGTTCTGTACTTCTTAAGTTACTGTAAAAATGTAATCCTTAGTACTCAGTTCTGCTAGATCCTTTTGTATTCCTTGAGCTAAGGACATCACTATCATCAGACAGAGCTTCTGATTAGGAGTCATCATGAGTGAGATGAAGTTAGAAAAGGCATTTGCAGCTCTTTAAAGTGTTTACATATTTCCATGATCCTTGGTTTTCCTCTGTTTCTATTATAGTGTATTTTACATTAGTGAAGGACAGATGTGTTTGATGATGCTGTACACCTGGAGCTGAGAGAAAATTGGGAGCAATGCTTGTCTCCAGATGAGCACTAATGGCCAAAAAACCCTGAAGCTGAGCAGATTGGCATGATCTAAAAACACTGAGCAAAGCATCACTGGGGACCACACTTTACTACATCATAAATAACAATTTGCTCACCTTTGTGTTGTCTCCTCTCCTTACATCAAGATCCTTCTCCCACTTCTTCCCATCTCCTGCTATACTCTCCACTGAGGTTCCAATAGTGAGAGCAAATAGGGCAGCAATCACAAAAATAGTCTTGCACTTAGCACACAAGTGCCTTTTCCCGAGGGAAAAAAAAAAAGCCAAAAACCTTTGTGGAAGCATTTTTTCCTTCCAAATGAAAAGGCCCCAAGCTACTCACAGAAGTCTCTGCTGAGGTTTGGACCATGTGCAGTGCACAGGTGATTATCAAGGGAGAATGGCTCAAATTTCTTCAAAATAAGGGAGAGCCTATAAAGGGAGCAGAGAGATGCTATGTACTGGGTTTAGAGAGAGCTGTTATAAAGTGTGGCAGTCTTTTTCTCTCTCTGCTGCCTCCAAACTTTCACAACAGCTTTTCAGCTGCAGGCAGAGTGTCAGGCTCCCAGCACAATGTGAATGCTGTGGACACTGCCAGGGATGAAGATGCCCATGGCCAGTCCCCGTGGATGGCTGTCAGAGTGCTGCTGCCAACATAGGAAAAAAGGACATTTTTCTCCCAGTTTTTACCTCTGACAGAACTGAATAGAATTTCATGGGGCATGGAAAACCTTACACCTTTTCCCTCCAGGAGTTTTTCTCCTGCTAAATTTCAAAGATATGTTGCAAACCATCTATGGCTTGGGTTCCCACAGGTAAAATGTTTACTAGAATTTTCTCAATGGTAACTTAGCCAGTCTGAATCAGGAAGTCAATACCAACCCTTTCCATTGCAGGTGGTTTTGCTCCTGAAGTATAAAAAAACCTTGAAGCACAAAAAAAAGAGCTTGACATTTGGGTGTGAATAATCATGTATTGCCAGCATAATACTCCAGAAAGGGAAAGCATAAGAGGGAGAAGGAAATGGGAAGTAAGGAAATGGTCGGGCAGAGGGTGTTCACTCTTCTGTGAAGGTATTCCCTTTCTGAAAAAAAAGTAGGCTGAGAAAATCCAGAAGAAAAAGAAAAAAGCTGGATGACAAAGAGGAAGGTGAAATACTTAGAAAGTAATTATTTACAAAATTAGTATTCTCTTCTAAAGTTATAAAATGTGGCAAGCTTAGTTTACCTTGAGGCTATAGGATAAGAGGTAAAGCCATAGCTGTGTCTTAGAAGCCTTCAAGTGTAAACCTTGTCAGCTTTTGAATTGCATTACTGCACATTAATAGAATAGTGATCTGGGAAATGCAGTAAGAAAAATTAGGTATCTTAAACCTCATAAATAGGGTTTGGAAAATAAATTGGTGGCAGAATGGGGACAAAATAAAGGATAAAGTTTGGAATGAAAAATGAAACACAGACTAAAACTGTGAGGCTGAGAACATAAGGAATGCCCTAATGGGTTCATCCAGCCCTCCTTACCCGAGGGGGGAGACTGAGATCAATAACATGGCCTTCCTGGGTAAGGATATTATTTGAACTCCAGGTATGCTGACTCTTGGGATTCACCTGAATGTGGAGAAGCTGACTGTATAATTTGTAGTGAAAACTGAATTTACGTCTTTGAAAATGAAAACAGAGTGGTGACAGTAGGAAATAGTTTTGCAAGAGCCTGAAAGCCTGGTCACAACCTGCAACACTTCCATTTCCCCAGCACCTACTGTTGTTGTACCAGGCCTGCTCCACAGCACACCCCTGCCTTATTCCATCCAAGGGTTTTTTTATAATGATGTGTCATCCCTGAAATGCTTTTATTCCTTTTTGAACCTCCTGATATTATTGGAGTCCACAGTTTCAGGTGGCAGCAAGTTCTCAGAAAGTTTGCTATCCACTCTGTGTGTATAGTATTTTCTGAAGGCAGGGTCTAACTTAAACTACCTTCCTACTTGCTTCATGGATCATCCCTTAGTTTCAGTAGTGTAGGGTTTGAACAACAATTCTGTTTTCACCTTCATGCTTTTGTAAACCTCAAGTATACCCTACCTCAGGTGTCCTCTCTGCAAATGGACAAGTCCCAGCCTTCTGCCCTCTCCTTGCAAGGCAGTTGGCTCACTCCTGGCTTGTTTTTCTTGCCATTCTCTCTCTGTTCCTTTGCAAACTCCTTTGCCATCCTCCTGGAGATGGGAAGGCCTAAAACATCCCAGCCTTCCAGCTGTGTGTGCACCAGAGCTTTATGTGCAGACAAAATGACACCTTCTGCCTTGTTTTCATGCTTCTCTTGACACACCCAATATTGCCCCGGCTTTTTTTTTACTGTCATTGCACCCCACAGCAGTGGTTTTAGAAAACTGCCTGGCTGAGTCTGAGGGATCTTTCCAGAGCTGCAACCACCAGTTCCAAGTTCAGCATCCAGCAGGGATGGTGTAGATGAGGATTTTCTCTCAGTGAAGTTTTCCCTGCCACTGATCTACACCAAAGCTCCTTTGGGTATTTGCTCTGCTTTGTGGGGCCCTTCTGGAGTTTCTATTAGGGTGGCACCTGTCCAGTCAAAACAGCTTAATAATCTTATACAAAAGACAGGAGAGTGAGAAATGCAAGAAAGAAGGAAAGACATGAAAGGAAACTAAAAGGGTCATTATTTTCTATTTGTTTGTGCTAGTACTTAGCATTTTAATATTGTCTTTATAATGTGATTTTTAATTATTTTTTCTCTATTATAGGTGTATGACTGTAGCATATGGTGGCAAATGATGAAAAGATAACTGGAATTTTCAGTTGGTTTTATTACCTAGTTTTAATCCCTCTAAGACATTTTTAATTTTAAAAAGTTTCAGTAAAAGCATCCAGGAGAGATTTCCTCTACAGTTCTTATAATTTAATCCCATCAATGAGGAAGAGCTACAGTCGAGGAGAAAAGAAATAAACACCTCCAGTAATGCAATCAAGACACAGATACATGGTACACAAGGAAGGGAAAATCAGCAGAATGGCAAGGAATAGCATAAGAAACTCTGTTATATAAGGGTTTCTGTAATTTTAAAGTATTCCCCTGCCTTCTGATGTTTTCAGATGTACCTGGGACTGTTTCACTTTTGGAAATTGATTTTGAAAGGTGACTTGTAGTAATTCTGACAGGATCAGAGTGGGTCAGCTTTGGTTTCATTTAATGCTCATCTTCAGTAGTGTTACCATAATTTCTGTTTAATTATGAATACAGCCTAATTACAGATCAGGAAAGTGACTTTTCCCCTTGACCAAGACCTGCCTGGTTACTGGCCCTGGGTCAGTGTGAGCCAAGTGTCAGAGGAAGGGGATGTGGTCACCATGTCTCCAGGGCAGTGAAAGCAAATTCCTCATTCCAAAGAGGCACCTCTCAGCCTGCTACCCAAGGAAACGAGGTTTTGCCATATTCACACCACGCAGTTTCCCAGGAACTTTTGAACCTGGCAGTCAATTCCAACAGAATTAGTCAAGGGCAAGGTACAGATCTCTGAGATAAGCTCCAACTGCTTTTTGAAGAGAAGTGGCTGCAGAAAAGAGACCTGATGGTGGCTTCAGTGAAGAAAGGTGGCAGTGAGAGTTCCCTTATAATTGAGCAATGGAGAATTGACACTGCGAAGGAACTTAAAAACAGCTCCACTGGGGGAAAAATGCCATTGGAGATTTATCTTCCCAGACAAACATCAGTCACCTGTTAAGACAAGCATTCATGGGAAACCTGGCCTCCTTAATTACAGTGTGGCACAACTTGTGTGCTATACCTGAGCTCTGCAGCTGCAGCCTACCCTGCCATGGTAGATTCCAAGCTGATTTAATTAGAGACTTTTGCAAGAAGTCATCCAGACCTATTCCAGGTCAGCTGACGGCTTTTTAGGATTCTTTTCACTGACAGTTTCTACAAGGACTGAAAATGTCTGCCTGTTGTGATCAAAACACTCTCTTTTCATTTCAACCAAAACACTTTTCTACTGCCCAAAGTATGAACTATTTTCAGCTCATGGAACTTGCACACCTAAACAATATGGCAGTTTGTCAGAAACCTGGTAGGCCTGCAATATTCTCTCCTACAAAATACTAACAGCTCATACTCATCTTCAGTGTCATTCTCAAACCTTGTAAGAGTGAGGGAATTAATACCTGGGTTACAGGTCAAAGCACCCGGGACCTGTTATAATTGGAATCTGATGAATAGGAGTTGGTGCTTCCTACATTTGTGGGATGACAGAATGCTGTCAAACCACTGAAATTTCTTGTTCTTCATAATCATGTACCTTTTACATCTTTTAAATGAAAACACCATAAAGGCTCTTTGGATAACTGGTAACTACAGTTAAGTTGTTCAAAACCAACTTTTGAACAACTTACCTGCCCCATGGTTCATGCTGTGCACACTGTATGAGTAAACCCCGAGAAGACCCCAGGCGAATAAAACTTCAAAATCCCACAAAATTTTAAGAAATAAGTTTTTTAGCAACTTTTTTAGCACACTCAGCTACTTATTTAAGAAATAAGTTTTTTAGCACACTCAGCTACTCCTTAGCATTTTCTGAATGCAGTAGTGGATAACCTAAACATACACAATCTTAACCAGACTGTTCAGAATCTGGCAGACAGGCAGCTCAAACACGTGCAGTACTTTGGGGAAAGCTACCAGGGACTGTAGGGCATTTCCTCATGTGAATACTCAGTGTTCTTCTCTTGCTCTTTTCTGATCAGAAAGTCCCTCTCCCAGCTCTGAAATGACTGATGCCCTGATCTGTTTTCAGACCATTACCTTGCCAGTGAACCACTTCAGGTCTCAAGTGCAAAGTTTCTTCTGCTCGTATGGCAAACATTATGGTTAAACACTTTTTGGTGAGATGTTAGATGTATGTATTTCAGAATTATTAATTTAATCCCAGAATCTATACGGATCCATACTGCATACATGGGTGAAAATCATGAAAGGGAATGACTACTTCTGAACTTGTGGCTGGATTTTCTGATCGCAAACATATCTGTAAATGCTTTGCTTGGATTATCATGCTACTGGGTCCCGGCTGCTGGCGGACTCATGCTCATATTTTCCTGAGCCCATTCAATATGAAACAGAGCTACAGCACAGTTCTCAATTGTTCCAGTAACTGCTGATGGAGTGGTATCCTTGCTGTGTTTGCTGGCTCACTATGCAACTTTTTATGATCCAGATCTACACACAAATCCTGCTTCAGACAAATTCTTCTCATGCAAATCAAAAGCGAGGCAGCACCTGTGTTCACTCTCCCCCTGTTCTGAGTGTGGACAACTGACAGGTTTCAAGATCCACCTTGCTTCTTGTGAGCCTAGTGAATGCTATGGCTGCTCTAAAAAGTGCANGGAAGGCAGGAAGGAAGGCAGGAAGGCAGGAAGGGTGGGTTCAGTCCATCAGATAAAAGAGCAGCCACCACCCTCCTTCCTGGAAGGTAGCAGCACCCCTCAAGTAGGTGAGATGCATTCCCTGGATGCCATCGAATGGACCACCTTTTTTCAGCAAAAGCCCATTTCTGTTTGGTGTCTTCCAAGAAACTTCCTTCCCAGGACCACAACCCCCAACCTGTGCCCCAGGACCTTGTCCTTTAGCAGAAAGTTTATGTGCTGCCTAGTCCCAGAACCAACCCAAGTGTCCTCTGAAATTCTGAAAGGGTTTGCTCTATTACAATATTTTGGCACAAAGATCCCCATATATTATCCCAGGTGAACTTTTATTCAGTTTAAGCTGTTACACATCGGCAATGTGGCCTGGTGCGACACCAAGCACTCGGCATCCACAGGAAGGCAACACCTCTGTCAGGTGATGCTGCTGGAGCAGCCAAAGCATTTGCCCTAGCTCAGGAAGAGATCCATCACCAGCGAGTTTCTTCCTTGTGCACTTTTTATGTTAACTTCTCATGATGGCTTTGCAATTTCAGCTCAAAGCAAAAGTGAACACTCACCCATATTCTAAAAATTCTTACTGAGTGACCTGTGGGAGGACTCAGCCTCGTGGGCCTGCAAAAGGAAGAAATGGTTGCCCATGTTTAGCTGTGTGAAATTTAGAGAACGGTTTAAATATATCGGCTTTTTGTTTGCAGTCCAAAGAGCAGATGGTGGTTTAAATATTTTTTAAAGGTTGGTGGATGGGATGGAGCACAGACCCACAGGAATGTCTCTCACCCTGTTAAGACAGCACTGTCTATTACAATATTTATTAGACATAATTAATTAGATGTAAATATTTTCACTGTTTTTCTTTTTATTTTCTGTTTAAATTTTTCTGGAGACAAGAACAAGGTAAAGTGTTGCCAGCTCTATGTTTTAAAGCAAACCTTTAAACCATTTAATCAGATAATTCTACTCTGACAGGTTTTTTCTCTGTCTAGGGAACAATTCCATAATTTACCTCTATTAATGAGTTTTACAAAGTTGCATGTGTGTTAAAGTAGCTCGACAGAAATAAACACTGAAAGAAAAAAAAATGCAAGACTTCCTAATACCTTCAAGAGAGCTTTGCTTTCTTCCACAAACCAGCCAAGTTTCCAAAAAAACTGGAAAAATCACATACGTCCAACATGTTAAAAACCATGGAATGATTGATCAGGTAAGCACTCTGGTGTTTTAAAATTCACCCGAGGTCTCGCACATTGCTCTTAGGCGGCTGTTGGAGAAACGACAGCCACCGCACAGCTGCAACAGCGCCTCAAGGCGCACTCCCGTAAGGTGAATTCACTACTTTTAGGGAAAAAAAGCGGTTTTCCCAATAGCAAAGACGGTTCAGATCGTGCAGATTTTGCAGAAGTGCAAAATACTTACAGCCTGTTGGAATGTACAGAATGAAAAACAAAAGCACTGGACAAAGCTGTACGAGCCCGGTTCGCACAGAGGTTCTTTATTGCCACAGCCCCGTTCGTGCGAACGCGGATCCGCGCCGGCACCGAGGCTCGCCCACCTGCGCGGCAGGACCCCCTCGCCCCTGTTCCGGGCGCTGCAGCCGCGGGGGTTTTGGGGGCTTTGGGGGCGATGGGACTGAGGGGAGCCGTATCAGCGGTAACAGCGAGCGGCACCCGCGCCACGACCCCCTCCCCGCGCCATGACGTCACACCCCGCGCCGTGACGTCACCGCGCCCCGCGCCTGCGCAAGCCCCCAC
>VWYI01036801.1:0-65679 GCA_013399455.1 Anthoscopus minutus | reverse complement strand
TGCGGGGTCCGGGTCCCCCCCCGTGGCCGGTGCCCACCGTCCTCGTCACGAGGGAGGCGGAAGGGGGAGAAGTGACCCCATGTTTCCTGAGCCACCATGATTAACCACCTCGCCATCGCTCAGCCTGCCTGCAGCAAGCGGCAACCACTTCCCACCCCTTTTCTTCTCCTCCCCCCGATATCCCATTCCTGGCACACCCATCAAGGATTGCCTATTGGGGAAGGGAAAGGGAAGATAGCTCTCCGTAGATCCACCTATTCACTGGGTGTCTGCATATTTGTGCGCCAGGTGTGGGGTTTTCCTCTTCTTTGCAGCATAATAACCAGCTTGGTAGTGGCGCTCGGGTAGTGCTCCGTTCTCGTCCAGATCCATCACTCTCGTTTCGTGTGGAAATGGAGATGTACAAGGCAGAAGGAGTGCTTGGCCTTTTGAGTCTTATTATGCAACTGCTGTTAAACCGATGCTCGAGGCTTGTGTGAAACCTGGGAGTTGAGGCAGTGGCTGGCGTTCCCCAGCTGCTGTTTCGGGTTACCGCTGTTGGATTAAAATGACAATTCGAATCACCAAGAAAATGCAGAGACTTCCCCCAAATCAGATGGTGATAAAGAATTAAACCTGAGCTCCGTTCTCCCCTGCCCCCATATTTCGGTGACTTACCAGTTTTGAAATCCTTTCTTTATTTCTTCATCGTCTTTCATGTATTTTCTGTAGTTTTGTCCGTGTTACAGAAAGGACACGAAAGATACAGTGATACTGAGACTGCCTAATTTTCTCTGTGTCTGATTCCAAAGCTGAGATTGCTTTGCAAACCTTAGTAGTGACAGTGTTCAGTGTGCTTGAAGTTTTTCTTGATAATAATGGATTTAATGAAAATAATTGACCGTGTTTTGATTATAAACAAAGAATGTTTCCTGCATGTATTCTCTTGCCCGCTCTCCACCGATGCTTTTCAGTGTATATGGAGTGCTGTCTGCTTTCAAAGCCAGGGCTAAAAATATTCTAGAATTAATCTTTTCTCGGGATTATACTGAAACGCTGGTCTTGGACATAGCAGGTGGCTTTGTTGTCAGCAGAAGTTTCAGCACTCCGTTCTGTTGTTTCACAAGACACTACCACCTTGCTCCTAACACAACTTTTGAAAATATTAAGCTCCAAGGGCCTTGTTTGCCATCATAAATGATTTATGATTGCTTTAGCTTGATATTGGTGGGGAGCTTCTGTAGGAGCAAAACTCTTGTTATTAAAGGTGTTTTGAAGACAATTTCTGGCACACTCCTTTCACAAGTGGTTTTATGCTAACCACTGCAGTTCACACTTGGTTTTGTTCCTGCCCGATTGCCATTAGAAGGAAGGTGCAGTGCTTATGCATGACCGCACACCCTTTCAGACGATGGATGATTCACTGGGGGCCAGATGTTTGCAAATCTCCACTGACTTTTTGTTCTGTGGCTGGAGAATTTGGAAGGGAGAGCTCAAAACCGGTGGATTAGGTGTTAGCCGCAGAAGTTCCACACGAGATTTAGGTAGTAGAGAGAGTGTTGTGATGTAACTAGATCTAACAGATAAATATTGAATCACGGTAGCATGATGATGCCAAGAGCACTGTAGCGAAAACAGGGTGTATCACTGAAAATAGCAGCAGTGCTGGTGTGAAGGGCTGATAGCTGGTTGTGATTACTCAGGCTTTTCCGAACAGATGTCAAGTCAGTCCTCTAAAAAAACCCAAACATTTAAAATAAATATGCAACTTTCATGTACAATTTATGAGTGGTATTCCTGTTTCTTTGCAGTGCTACACAGGCAAATTCAAAGTGACCAGAGGTGCAGCATCTTTATTTAGCTTACAGATTCTGGGTACCACCTTGCTTGTCCTTAGGAAACTTGAGGAAAGCTGCTGTAAATCTGCTTTCAGTTGCTACATATGCATCTGAGCAAACATCTTTCAGTGAAACATACACAAGTATCTGCATGTTCCTGGGATTTCTTACTGACTGATAGAGTAATTTAGTACTTGCAAATAGCGCATCTGGCTCTGATTTGCATTTAGGACACATGAAATACTAAAATGTGTAATTTATCTTTCCTAAATAAGTTATCACTATCACTGAGGGTAGTAAAGCATATTTTCATAAAGGGTGTGGGAAAGAGGTGTTTGACTAAACACTCAGACATTTTACAGCCAAAGTTCCTGTACACTTTACTAGAGAAATCAGGAGATACTTCCTTGACTGACAGTAGACAATCCAATTTGTTGAGGCCTATTCTGATCTTTAGGATGAGCTTTAAACAGTTCTAAATACAATAAACTGGTAAGACTGACTTTGAGTAAATGCAGCAGTAGTAGCTTTTGGTGAGGAACAATTACAGGGCAATAGTATATGAATGAATTGATAGGAATGACAATGATAAACTGTTTATTATGTGACATTTAGTGTGTTTAAGTTCTGCAAGCCTGCATTTTTCATTTTTAAAGAGTGTGGGTGGAAGGAAGGGCCAGGAGGGATAGAGAGAAATTCTAGTTCATGTTTTCATTAGAAAAAAATGTTAAGGACAATCTTATTTTGCATATATTTCCAGTATACCTTTCCATTGCTCAAAGCTATATGAAAAAACAAATTGGAATAACAATCCAAATTTCTCATTGAACTTTTTAAAGTGTCATTTATGACATTAACATTAGTCATGTGTTTTTATTTAACCAGACATGTTATGTTTGAGGTTACTGTCTTTTCAGCTTGGCTGACACAAACATTCTTCAGCAATAGATCAATTGGGGATTCCTTTATTAGCCTTCAAAAATGTGTTAACGTGTCTCTGGATTAGTGATAGTGATTAAAAATACAGGTGTGCCTTATTTTTTTTTCAAACTGGTTTCCAGGCGGCTTTGAAGAGATTCTCCCTGTGTATTGGTTGAAAAAGTACACAGTGTAACATCTTTAAGGCTGTTACTATGTGGATCAGACCATGTGTTTAATTGACAGCTCACAGATAGTACTGCTGAGTGTACTTGTTTATTTTTTATTAAAATTTTCATTCAAAATGCTTTGAGTAGTTCATAAAACATAGTAGGTGTAAAATTGAAACATCTTGGCTACTCATCCAAGGTGCAGACTGTTCTGGATTTGTCATAGGAGATCCACGTACATAGCAGGAGTTTTCTTTATGCCAAGGAGAGATTGCCTGTCTTTAGTAGGTGTTGAATATAGAAGAGTGAGGCAAGGTTTTTATGATAGAGCCTTTTTCTGCAAGGACTTTATTGTAAATTATGTGCTTTTACATTTCTGTGCCTCTTAAGATCTGTATCAGTTTATGTTAGCATTAGAAGAGAACCATAAAGATTGTCTGACCTTTCTAACAGTAGGGCTGGAGGTTGCTTAAAATTTCTCCGAATGTTTAAGTTGTTAAATACAATGAGATAAAGATGATAGACATTTATTTGTGTTTAAAAGGGTTTTGGTCACAATTGAAGTCATTAATCCTGGGGTGCATTAGGAAGAACACTGCCAGCAGGTGGATCCTACCCCTCTGCTCAGCCCTGTGAGGATCACCTGGAGTGCTGTGTCCAGTTTGGGCTCCCCAGGACAGGAGAGACACGGAGCTCCTGGAGCAGATGCAGTGGAGGGGACAAAGAAGATGGAGGGACTGGAGCAGCTCAGTGAGGAAAGGCTGAGGGAGCTGGGCCTGTGCAGCCTGGAGAAGATGAGGCTGAGAGGGGCCCTCATCCCTGTGTGTCAGTGTCTGCAGGGAGAGGCCAGGGCATGGACCAGGCTCTGCTCCCTGGTCCCAGCAATGGGACAGGAGGAATGGGCAGGAACTGATGTGCAGAGGATCCACCTGAACATGAGGAAGAATTTCTTTCCTCTGCAGAGATTGAGCACTGGAACTGATTGTCCAGACGCTGTGGAGTCTCCCCCTCTGGAGATATTCCAAAACCATCTAGACACAGTCCTGTGCCTTGTGCTCTTGGATGGCCCTGCTTGAGCAGGGAGGTGGAACCAGATGACCCATGATGGTCCATTCCAGCCTGACCCGTTCTGCGATACTAATAGTCATTCAAACTGTACGTTTTTGTATTTTTTTCTCCCATTTGTGGGCCATATGTGCCATCACTGTGTGTGTAGTCACTACTACCAACAGTTGTTGGCATTTCCAGTACCAAAGTCTAACATGGTTTTTGTTGCTGATGTTGTCAAGAGCTTTCAGGATGTTCTCTGCAAACTCTGCACTGCACATGTGAGGATTTTAGTTCATTTTCATCCCTCTTTCCTCTGTGCTGGGATGAATCTCTCTGCTTGGGGCCTTCCATCTAGTAAAGAGTAGTTGAAGGGCAAGAACCAGCAGGCATTGTTTCCTTCTCCTTCCAGACTGCCAACACTGCTGGAACACCACAGATGTGAGTTTGATGATGCAAAGTCGTAGCACAGGGTTTGTTTGGTTTGGTTTTTTTTCATTAAAATTTGAAGGCTTCTAGCCCATTGAAGTCAAACAAGGGGTGGTGGTTGCAATTCCATCCTAAGCTCTTACCTGAAGTTGGAGGTGCTTTAGATTTATGCCTCAGTCTGGGAGTGTTCAGGAAAAGGACAACAGAGCTTGTGGATTCCATGTCCAAGAAATAATTAAAAGTTTTAATAATTGTAATTATTGTGGTAAAAAAACTGCATAGAGGTATTTTGATGGTTTCAGTGGTACTGTTTTTCATTATTGCCTCCATTTTTACTCACAGGAATTAGAATGTTGACTCTCAAACATTTTTACTTTAGTACACTGTTGAGATTTTGCAGTTCTTGCAAAACCAATGCAAATAACTGATGGGTGTAGTTAATAACAAATCAAAAAAATATGAAGCAACTGTCATGTACTCACTGTAAAGGGGGAGTGGGAAGGGAAGGGAACTTCTTTGGGATATGGCAACTGATTTGTCTGGTTTAGCTTTTGAGTTTCTTAGTGCTGTTTGAAACTCTGCTAATAAAACATCCTTGGCTGTTGTCTCTGCAGTATGTAAGAGTAACAGATTATAATAGATTTTTGATTTAAGCATGAAGTCATAATGTGCATTGCTTCAGGAAAATAGTGGTTGATTATTTGTAGTGTATAATTGCTAGAGTGTATCTTTAGCTAAGTTATTCTGCTATGGATTTTAGCTGTGGTAGTGACCTGTTTCTACTTAAGAGGCTCTGCCTACTTAGGAGAAGCAGCTGAACACAGAATAAAATGAATAAACCTGGTTGCAGAGTACAACATTTCAATCACTACTCTCTATTTGCATGGCATTTTCTAATACTGTCTTGATAACCAGCAGCACGCTTGTGTACGTCCTTCTTGAGGAAGAATTCCTTCAAGGAAAGGGTTGCTAAGCATTGGAATGAACTGCCCAGAGGGGTGGAGGAGTCACCATCCCTGGAGCTGTTCATGAGATGACTGGATGTGGCACTCAGTGCCATCCGTGGTTGAGTTGACAGGGTGGTGATCAGTCAGAGGTTGGAGTCTGATCTCGAGGGGTTTTTTCCAACATCAATGGTTCTGTGATTCTTATGATGTGAACAAGACAGCTGTAGTGATTGGGAAGTTGAGGCTTACTTAAGAAGGGAGTTTGGAGGAACTTGATCTGGGAAAATACAAGCTGAGAAAAAGTATGCAAGGGCTTTGCAAATATGTTTATGTTTTTCAGTACCCAAGAAAAGGAAGCCCCAAAAATGAGCAAATCTGAGCAGACTAGTCCTGTGTAATTCCAGCATGAAAGTTTGAAGATTTTAGACCAGTTCACTGCTAAGATTCTGGATCAGATGTCTGTGAGAAGTTGTGAGATGATAAAAGTGACCTTGACTTGAAGATTTGCTAAGTTAGGAGTTTGATCTTTTTATTAAAATAGTATGAAGCCTTGTTGCCTTCACAAAAATGGGAGCCAGGTTTCAGGACTCAAAGGTTCCTGATTCAATCTTTTGAATTTCAGTTCAAACATAATACTTAAGATAAAATGCTTTAGGATAAAGAAATATTAGAAAAAGAAGAGAGACACATTTTATGTCAACAGCCACTCACCTACTTAGCCCTCTGTCTGATGCACTGTGCTTTTTTATAGTCTTTCATACAGATGTCACTACTGTGAGAGGTAATCAAGCATTATTAACCTCAATGTGATGTTTCCAAAGATCACTTCTCAGAAACTTGTAGTCATATTAAATGTGTCATCTAAAGAATGATGACTCCAGAAATGAGTGGTTGTTATAAGTAGGTATTTTGTGCTGAATTGTGGAGTTGATAAAAATAACTCTCATGAGTGGAGTACTTTTATTTTAATATGCAGCACTACTATCAGCATAGCCAGAACTACCTGTTAAAAAAATTAGACTTATCTCTTAAGATAGTGTAGTAATCAGCCATTCCCACCAAAAGAACCTCAAGAAATTTCTTTTTCTCTGCCTACATCAGATAAGTATGTAAGAGGATACCTTGGTAAGGCATCTAAAGCATGGGAAGAGAGCACCTTAAGTTCAGCATAGCTGTAAACTGAACTGTGTTTTGTGTGCCAAGTTAGTACCTTCTCTTCATAAACTTCTGCTGCATTCAGAATGGGTTACAGTGTTCCTTGGGAGGTGTTTGCTGGTGCAAGGAATGCTGCCCTTGTTGGAAAAAGCAGTGCACAGCAAAACTGTGGCATTTCAGTTATCTTTGTGTTACTGGGTGTATTTAAGCTCCCTTTTACCAGTATCTTTTTCTGGAAGTGAAAACAGTGAAATAAGGTTCAAATAATGTTTGGAGCTTGACCATAAAAGATCTTTACATTTTATTTCACTTCAGTTTGTATGAGAAGCAACATGTTTCCAGAGCTATTACTAAGAAACTTTTACAGCATAAATTTAGGACTAAAAGGAGTGAGGGCTATTGCTTAATGTATTCTCACATGACAGAATTCAATGTCTCTTGCTTAACAAGTGCCTTTCTCTTTTACTTTTATCCCTTTTTTCCTGGGCTAGGATAAGAAGGAGTAGCCAGAAGTTAGTCCATGCATTCTGTCTTTTGTTGCAGTGTTCAAGGTGCAGTGGGGCTGTGCTTTCCTTCCAGGCCTAGGATTCGTCAGAATTTTTGTGTTGCCAAGTTCTGTATTGACTTAACTTTTTCAGAAGTCAGTAGTTGGAACATGTCTGCAGCACCTGAGAACATTTATAGTTGATGCATAGCTCTTACAAACTCACAAAGTTCATTGTCTGTTTAAGAAGTTCTGAATATTTGCCTTCCACCAGGGATTCTAAGTAGCATTTGGTTGAGTAGATTTTTACTTGGCTCCTTCACCTGTTTCTTTGGCTACCCAGTGGCAGGTCACTACTAACATCTCCCATTTACTTTCTGGATTTTGTGGACATGAGCAGTTATTCCTAGCATTTAATATTGAGTAAATTTTCTGTTTTCTGGGATATATAAACTAAGAAAGCTGTACAAAACTTTCCTCTGAACAAATTCTTTGGAAGTAAAAGCTGGGGTGTAAGTCCTGTACAGGCATTTGCAGTGTTCAAAATGTGTTCTGTCAGTTGCTTGGAAGCAGTTTAAGGTAAGTTGCAAAACTAGTTTTATCTTATCAAAGTGTCAGTTCTGCTGCAGCTGAGATTAAGAAACCCTTAGAATTTCAAAGTGGGGAGCACATTATTCTTGGATAACTCGTGACTTCATATAAATTCAGTTACCAGGAAGGTCGTTGACTTCTGGAAGTTTTCGATCCAAAGATCACTAGGAGTAAGGAAGGAAGTCTTAAATATAGAGAGGCTGAGGCTTCTCAGGTGCAGTGGTCTTGAAGATATTCAGAACTTCATGAAGTCTTTTTCTAGATGTCTTGTTATGTGGGTCTGTGAAGTACACATAACACCACCAAAAGCAAAAAAAAAGCCAAAAACAAAGAAATAGCAACAACAAAAAAAACCCTAAAAAAATCCCAACAACAAAAGAACTTCTCCTGAAAGGAAGTTCAGCTTGTGCTGACCATCTCAGAACTTAGGCATGTTCCTCGATCTCCTTTTTTCTCCCATTTTCAATTCAGGAAGAGGGGGTCTATGAATGAAACCTTTAGCTGTGTCCTTGATGTTCCAGCTTAGAGAAGCCAGCCAAAGTAATGTGTTAGTGCTTTACTTCCACACTGCTCCAGGGAAATCCTGATAATACAAATGGAGTTGTCAGCTGTACACTTTCTCTTTTTTTTTTTGGCTCTAGGTGTTTTTCCTGATACTGAACAGAGGGGATTGGTTCTGAACCGTGGGAAAGCACTCATTTACACTCAGTTAGAGGGGGCAGTACACCTGTATATGGGAGGGATAGTGAAGAAATAAGTGAGGTAACCTTATCTCCCTTCTTCTAACCACTCCTCCACTCCCATCCTGGTTAGGAGAAGGTCATAGAGGAGATGGAAGTGAGGGCAGCCTGTGAAGATGACAGTTTAGGGAATTATAGGATATTTTCTACATCAATAGTGATCAGAACTGGTAATTTTTCCTAGAAAATATCTGTGTGGAGCTCTGTGTTTCTCAGGGTTGAACTTGAATGCAACAGCAGCAAATAGGTTGAGTTTGGATGTGTTTAGAGAAGAGACCTGTGTGCTCAGCACTGGTCTGGGTGCACGCAGTGCAGGAACCAGGGTAGGAATTGAGATGAAATCCTGCACCTGTGTGATCCTGCAGCCTCTGTAAGTATATCATGATTCTTGAAGGAGAGCTGTGACAAGTTGTAGCTGTGCTGGAGGTTGTGTAAACATGGCTATAGTAGCCTTTAGCCTCCTTGTGCTCTGTGTGAGGGCATCTTGGCCACAGGAGCTGAATTAAGTGTGCTGCTGCTGGAAGAAGGAGGTGTTGCTGTCAGATCTTGCTCTCTTTATGTGCTTCCATGCCCCGAGTGATCCACCCTTCCCCTGTGTGACTGCTGTGTTCATCTCATCTGTATGGGCCAGGTGCTCTAGAAAAATCCCTGTAGGTTGGTTATTGTGCTGTGTGCCCTGGCTTGACCAGACCTACAGTGCAGTCAGGGCTTGCTCAAGGTAGAGGACTCAAGGATGGAGAGAGATAAAGTGTGCAGTCACCTCTCCCCTCTTCTCACCTTTGACAACAGTGAATTACTAAGATCATATAATAAAATGCTTTGTTAGGTTTTTTTAAAAAAGGTTTTTTGTTTGGCTTATTTTATATAATCAGGAAGTTAGCTTCCAAACCCTTTTCTGCAGTCATCCAGACAATGGTAAGGAAAGGGCAAGAAAAAAGGGAAATGGATTCATTTTTGAGGGCAAAGGAAACGTTCCAAACACTTGCACACGCAAAAAAAAAATCAGTCGTTTTTATGGTCTTAATTTGTTTTTTCTTTCTTCCTCTATACATAGACATTCCCTGTAATTAAAACCAAGCACTAACTTTACATCAGGACCTCACTTCATTCAGGATTTTAATTGGAAACACAGCCAATTAAAATTAGGAAGTCACCTAAGTCTGGGATTTTTATTTTTTGAATATTTGAATTAATTCTTTGAAGCATATTAACTTCTAACATGGTTAGATGTTCTTCAAATGTGCATGTGCTTTGTTGGTTCCTTCAGGATTTAAAATCTTCACAGTTGAGTCTACTCTGAACAGCAAGAGTGCTTGATGTTTGTGAGTAATTCTGATCTTTATAGAAGCCAAATCTGTTACTTCTGGTTCTGGTGTAATTGTTTGCAAAAGCTCTGATAGCTTATTTATGTTTAAGAATGTTCAAACCCAGTTTTCCCAAGCCACCTATTTTCAGATTTTGTTTTGCTCTAAACTTAAATGTAAAATGTATTGATCACAAACTTGTTTCATTTAAAATATTTGCCCTTGTCAATTTGTTTTGTTGGGGGATTTTGTGTGGGTTTTTATTTGGGGTCTTTTTAGGAAAAGTTCTGTTAGTGCATCTAGATCAAGTTTAGATTGAAAAGTACCAACTTCCATTTACAGAAAACACTGTTTTCCTTTCTACAGCCCCCAAACTAGAAGTAACCTCTTTATTAGTGTGTTTCTGCAAGTATCTTAATTTCAGACCTTCAGCACTACAGACATGAAAGGAACAAAAGGAGCTTTCAAACCTGAAGGCCAGACAGAATGTTTTGCTCAGTTAAAGCTATTTGATTAAGATTATTTTACTTACTTTTTCCTTTCTGGAAAAAGCAGTTATCTGTTGGCCAAGTTTCTCGGATGTTCAGCCCTTAAGATTCAATTATATTTAAAAGCATAAAGTAAACAGGGTGCTTAAAATATCAGAAGGTCTTTCCCTAATCTTAGATCTCAAGTGTGTCAGTTTTTTTTATCAGCTGCAGGCACTTGTAAAGTATTCAAAATTTCATAGCTGCCATTGAGATACACTTTGAGGTTACTTTCTCATCTCTTAAGAGATGAATCTTCTTACTTGGATTCTTAGTTTGAAGTTTTTAAAAATTTGAGTTGTCTGTTTGCTGTGTTGATAAGGGATGTTTTCAGATTGCTGACTCTAGAGCTGTTATGCATTGTGTGTTTGAAATACTAAAAATTTGCTCAGAATAGGGACTGGGAATTTGATTTGTTTTGTGTTTGATTTGTTTTTGTTTGGTTTTTGGTGTTTGGTTTTGTTTTAGTTTCATTTTGTTGGGTTTTTTTCCCTTTGTAAAGATGATCATCATGGATGCTACATTTACTTCTTAGTGGATCTGATGACTTTTAAATGATTCCATGAAACATTACCTGGGATTGCTAAGAATACCTTTGTTTCCCCTGTCTTCCAGCCTGCTTTCACAGGCACTGTGTGTTAGGGAAGGATTTTAATGTCCTGATTTCAGGAGGATTGCTCCAAGCACTGAGGAGTAGCAGCTGCCAGTGCACTGGCATGGACTGACAAGTTCTGAGAACATGTCCCAGGTAGTAGCCAGCCAAAATCCATAGCAAAACTGTTGCTTTGGATATTCTCCATGCTGGTGAGTTACAATGTCTCTTGAGATGTGCTTTTCAATATCCAGGATCCCTTAGATATTGTGCTAAACAGCAAACTCAGAAGTAAGTGTGAAATTATTCTCAGGAATGCAGTTAAGCAGAAAGGTGAGGTCACTCTGTGAAACTTCTGTGATTCTTTCCCTGAATGTTTGTTGTATTTCAGAATGGGACATAGTTTCTCATATTGCTAATGGATTTTTTAAAAATTCAAAATATTCCATAAAACTAATGTGGGAAATCCTCTTCTCCAAACACAGGCTATATCCAGCTTCTCAATATTTGTTACAGTTTCAAAGACAAGAAAAAGTGTAAGAATAATACCTTCCTGAAATGTGGTTTCAGCTGGCTGGCACATTCAGAAATCAGCAGTGACTTGTAAGAATATTGATCCATGTTAGGATTTAAACATGTATATTTTGCTGAAAGCTGCTTTAAAATTCTTTTTCTCATATGAGCTAAAAATTGATCTGTGAAGTTTTTGCATTTAAAAATAGAGCTTTACAGTGGTTTGTAGCTGTCCTTCCTGATAGGTTTCCTTTTTTCTGTCACTGTTTGAAAAAGACAAAAAAAAGAAAAACCAACTTGAAATCCAACTTGAAATGCTTACTGTTTGGACAAAGCTGTAAGAGTTACTCAGAACTTTCCCTTTCATTTAACTTTTCCTCTTATACTCAGATGCTAGCTTGAGACTTTGCTGCCATCTCTAGTTTCTTGATGAAATTTATCTTGAGCTGCTATTTAAACCTGCATTTTCATCTGTATTCTTAAAAAGACAAATTTTTGCTAGATTTCACGACTTCTGTTAAAAGAATTCGTTTTGTAAAGCTTGTATCAGTGAAGAAAATAGCCATATCCTATGAGTTTTTTTCCCTGAGAATACATTTGGGAGTTTGGCTAAGGAGAAATACCTTGTATTCTTCTTGGTTTCATCTTCAGATACAGCTCTATTTAATAAGCAAATTTCCTGCATTTTTTGATCTCATTTTGGCTGTTAAAATTTCTTAGTCACACTCCTTTTACTGTATTTGCTTTGATAAAGACAGTATATTTGGTTGGTTGGTCATTGAATACAGAACAGTTTTGAGTTTTGCTGGTCTCTTCAGTAGCAGCATTTTACTTCCAGTTTGAGTGTCAATACACCTGAATGTTTTTTAAATGTTTCTTTGCCAATTTTCATTCTTTTAGCATTTCTTTTGTAATGTGACGCTCCTGGGTAGCTCTGCCAAAGCTTCATTGTGGATTTTTTTCCCCTGTTCTGAATCGCATGTCTTTTCCTATAAACTAACAACTTTTCCTAACAACTTGTATATGTTGTTTCACATAGTGTATTTTGGCTTAGACTGAGACCTCCTTCAGTTTTCCTCAGACTCACTGGGCTCCCAGCAGACTATAGGATGGCTGTCAGTCAGAATTTTGCTTCCATGGAAACTGGCTTGCTGCAAAATCACACTGCAATTTCAGTTTCTGAAACCTGAGTTAACGAAAGGTTTCTCCTCAGAGTTATGAGAACCTTTGAAAAAGTGTCATCATAGTTTTATCTTTGAATTTGCAGCCAGCTGAGACTGTAGTGTTGAGACTTGTGTTGTTTTCTGTAGAGGGAGTGGTACAGGGTAACCTGTTCTGTTGCTGTCTCCTCAAAGTCCTGATGACAGTTCAGGTATTTAATGTGACACTTTTTTTTTTTTTATGAGGTTGGGTTGGTTTTTATTTCTCCATAATAGCTGTCAAAGCTGTAGAAGAAAGTGCATTTATTTTTGCAGGTTAACTTTGCCCCTGCAGCATGGAAAAGGTAAAATTGTGTGGCTTCACTGCTTCTGCCTGGAATTCAAGGAAGAGAGGTGGTTCTCTGCAGTTGAATTGTTTTCCTGTGAGCATGTGTGGGAGAAGGAAGTTATCTGATCTCTTCTCACCAATCTGATCTCTTCTCACCAGGGGAAGATAAGATCTCTGGCTACTCATCTTAGCAATCATGCTTCCCTACCCAATCAGTAGGGAAACCCTATTTTCTGGGAAAATAAGGGTTTTTCAGCAGCAACACTTAAAAAGCAAGTGTTTTATACCTGCTAAGTTCAAACCTGCTCCTCTCTTTCCTTTAGACTCTAATTAGAAGAAAGTGCTTTTTGTATCTTTCACATTTTCTACTTTTTCTAACCTCTGTTATTTTTAAGGGAGTAGAGGATGGTCCTCAAAAAATGATTAAAAATGTTGGGATTTTGGTTTTTGGTTTTTTTTTTTCCGTGCTACTTACTTTAGGCTGATGCTGCCTTATCTTAGCGGATAATTCCTGAAATCTCAGAAAACTTACATTGCTACTGCTCAAATTAAAGGACTTCCAGAAATACAAATCTCCAAGAGAAAGGAGAAAGTTTTATCTCCAAAGTCTGAAGCATGTCTTTGCAAGAGTTCATGTTTTGTGGAAAATGTTACACCAGTAAACTCATTTGAAGGGGTGTGTGATCCTGCCCTGTTAGTATGTTGGAGATTATATCAACACTGTATATTGGGTTGGGTTTGTTAAAATTACTTTAAAATTTATCCACATGTGAATGGGCTGGCAAACTGCTTTGATTTTTTTGCCCATTCTTCTTCACTTCTAGCAAACATAAATATGATCATCTATCAGCTTAAATGCTCTTTGGAAATATGTTGTTGATAAAGCTGCAGAAAATAGGCTGTTCTTTAATGATGTGCAAAAATCTTGAATCAGCATTCCTTCAAATGGCTCAAATGTACAGAGGTGTGCTAAGTCCAATATCACGTTTGACTAAGTGCTAGTTAAGTGTTTCACTTGTTTGGAGTTAAAACCCTGAAAAACCCCTTAATTTTTGTCTGCTTTAATGGATGGGAGTTGAGTTGTTATAGCCAGAATCAGGAGCAAATTATTGATCCTGGCATACTTAGTGCATGCAGTACGGGTGAGAAAGTAGACAATATGGATCTGATGTGAAAGTATTTTCTATTTTTGTGGTTGTTGTTTTGTACCCTAAGTAGTTTCAGATGTTTTCACAGTCCTCCCTAGTCCTGTTTCTCAGTAGAGCACATTTTTATTTTACTTCTCTTTTTAGCAGGTAAGTTGAGAAGTGCTTTGTTCAATATTAGTGAGCTAGTAATCAACAAGGTAAATATGGTGAGGTTTGGAATGATCTAGTGTCCAAAATTCTCAGTGTATTTATGAATGTTTGATGCTATTCACAGTGGACTGAAAAAAGGGTTATGTTCAGCTTCTCAGTATTATGTTGAAGGTGAGTTGCTAATTAAAATTGTTTAGCATATGCTCTTTTACTGGTTAAAATAGTTTCTTGATTTAAGTTCTTGAGAAAATATATGTAGTAGTAGAGATTCTAACTCTAGTCAGATAGTTTTCATAAAAACAGCTTATTTAAATTATAGTCTATGTTAGTTTGCTAAATGGCTGATAACATTTTGCAGTATATAGAAGTCTTACAGCTTTCTTTAGGAAACTCTGGAAAATGAGAATTATCTCCTTGGGAGGAAGTTGACAGCAAAGTAGAAAATATTCACAGTGTTAATATCAAGGCTCACATTTATCTTCGTCTTGTCTAGAAAGGAGTTGCTGTGCAAGTGTTCATTTTCAAAGTTTTTTATATACTAAAATGTATCTAATGTAGTTCTAAAAACCCAAAAAAAATCTTAACAAGCAGTATTCCTTGAGATGTGTTTCCCCCCTTTTTTGTTATTTTTGTCCATGTTCTTACTTTTTTGGGGGCTTAAACTAGACTGACACAAATAATCAGGATTAAAATGTGTCTTTCTCCTCTCACCCCTTTCATAAGTTTCCCACGAAGTCATTCTCCTCAGGGATTATGTCCAATTTTGTCCAGTGCAGTTATTCTTAAAACTTTAATCTTCACCTGGATAGGCATTGGGGAGCAATGGAAGCCATGAAAACAGTTAAACCAGGAAACCAGTTTATCAGAAAGAAGATTACATATCTGTATCTTTGGAAGGAAAACACAGAGTATACTTTTTTTTTATCTCCCAGACAAATATTTTCTGCTTCTCTGTGGACTAATTACATGTAGTTGTCATGTGCTGGAAAACATTAATGGGAGAAGGGGCTTTCAGTGATGCTGCCTTAGTGGTACATGGAATCTAGTTTGTCACAGAAGGGTATCCCATAGTTACCACAATTATCTCTTCCTTGAGTGTCTCATGTAGAAATTCATATATTGAGAACCAGGCCAGCATCTTTCTTGAATGCTAAAAAAAAAAAAAAATCCAACCATGTAGAGGACGATCAGGAAATCATTCACAGTTTTGAATATGCTTTTTTTTTTTAAAGTGCTTTTAGTTTGGCATAGTATTCCTCCAGCTTGTATTTAAAGTCACATTTGGATTAAATCCTTGACAATAAAGCAATTGTTTTAAAGTTTTGTTTGGGGAGATACCTGCAGAAAGGACAAGACTGTAAAGATGGAATTTTCTAGCCGTATGAATGGGATTTTCTAGCCGATGGAATTTTCTAGCCTTATGTGATGAAATGAGCAAACAGTTGGAAATAATCTACCTTGTAAATGTGGCTCAACCCAAGTGCTGGTACCTTGGACATACAATTGAACTGTGATGTCTGTGAACTATCTAAAATGCTTCCTACATACCTTATAGCACTCTTCATGGGTTGTTTTCATTCTGGTTTTGGCCATATGATCTGGTTTTGGTTGTAGCAGTTGGTAGTGAGTAAGATTTCCATAATAAATTGGGGGGTGGGAATCTCCCTATTAGTATTTGCAGAGAAGAGATCCAAGGTATACAGGAGATTATATTTATTTTGCATTCCAAGTCTGCACAAGAGGGAAGAAGCAAGATCTGAATCTAGAGGTGTGCAGTATTGCTTCAGTCTTTTCAGTTGAACTTTAACTTACAAATGGGGAAGGGGGCTTTGATTATTCAGTCTGTACTATGTGTTTGCATTGAGAATCAGGAATGGGGTCTCCATGAGTAGGGGTCATTCAGGTGGCAGCTCTTGACCTGTTCAGCTGCTTCTCACTTGAATGTGGAGAGAAAGAGCAGATAATTGTGACCATCATTCTTCCTGGTTCCTTCTAAGATGTCACTGTGTCTTCAGGTAGGAGTAAGTCAGACTTCTTTATTTGCAAGGTAGGATAGAATTGAAATGAATGCTTCAACACACTGATTAAAGAAAACCTTGCTTAGCTGCTGCAAGTCCTTATTTTAATTGGTACATTAAATTCTGAAATACAGCCTAAGCTTACCCAAGAGAGTTTTATAATAAGCCAATAACTGTCTGTGGGGGGCAAAAGTGAGTTTGTTCATTTGCTTATTTTTAAAGCACAGTCATACCATAATTTTCAGTATATTGGGGGGAAAAAACCTGGGTTTTATACAAACTGCTCGGCTGTAAATCCTTCCTTTCAGCATTTAGCCTCACTCCAGCTGGGAAGGTTCACGTGGTACAGCCTTGAAACTTTTTTCTACTTGTTGTAGCTGTACTGAGGCTGCATCTCTGCCAAAGGCTGTGTCAGATTTATCATCTCCTGCCATGGCTATAGAAAGTCTTTCACCACCAGTCACAGTGCATATTTCAGATGTCTTTAGCCAGTTTCTCATTGAGCGTTGTCACCCATTTTTGAGGCAGGTAGGTGCATTTACTTGCATTTGCATTTAGCATCTGCAAGCCTCTTTTTTTGCTTTTTTTTCCTTTTTTTTGGTCTGCAATTATTAGTAAAAATGTAGGTAGCTGGATATTATGTTTTGTGAGAATTTGTTTTTATTTCTGGGACTTCCCCTCCTTGACTTGTCTTCAGGTCTCAGCAATGACTGAACGCTGTCAGATATCTTACATCAGAAAAGGTAATCTGTATTCAGAGAAAACTACCTGCTGACACATTTTCATGCTGCTCTGTCCAGGCTAAACATAATCATTTTTGCATTTTTTGGACCTATCACTCATACTGAGCTGCCAGGTTTTATCTTAATTAGTATTTTGCCATTGCTGCTTTAAGATGAATAAAGCAATTATGTTTTTCCAAGTATCCCCAGTGCAGACGTTTTTGGAACATATTCACATCTCTTATGGGTTATTGCATAAAAAAGCAAATTAAAAGTTTGAGCTTTTATATTTTGACAAGCTAAAGGGACACTTATCTGTGGTTTAATGGCATTGAGTTAGTCATTGGGCTTTCTGTCCTGATAGGAGTAAATAGCAGTTTCTAGGGATGAAGTTCTACATTAAGAAAACGCCAAACTTTATATTTTTAAAATGTCACTTCATTCTTTTCTCCTCTCAGAATTAGCTTTAGTCATATAATGTGCCAGCTAAAATCATTGGTGATTTCCAGCCACTGCTTTTGTCAAAGAAGAATCTACATCTGTGTATTAAATGGAATTGATTCAGGGCTATGTTTAGACCAAAGGTTTTGCCCAAATGTTCCTTTGAGAAGCCTGGCAGAGTCTTGGATGTAGGCTATGCTTCACTTTGTAGGTGTTCTGGTATCATTATGTGCTTATTTAAAGCTTCCTATGTACCTTTTTTTCACACTGTGTTCAAAAGAGTTGGTAGTTACATTCTGGGGCAGTAATTCAGATGGAACTCTACAATCCTGCTGTATTAGCTGGGTGATTCTTACCCAAAAATACAAAATTTTACAGGTCGTGGGGAATTTAGTTATAGTCTTGCCTGTGAAGGAATTGTACAGGTTGGAGTTTCTAATGCTGTTTATTCATCTTGTTCCATGCTCTAAGGAAGGGCACTTCAGTCTATTAAACTGTGATGTGTTCCTCCTGACTGTGTGTGTGTAGTCCATCTCATGAATGCTGATTTTTGGTTTGGTGTTTTGTAGTTAGGGAATTTTTTTTTTTTGCTTTGAAGAGTCAATTTGGTTTATTAATTTTTCCAGGTGAACTGTCTTGTGCAATAATAGAAAACACTGGCTTAGCTTGTATAAAGATATAAGGTATATCATAACAAAAGTAGTAGAGGTAAGAATTGAAGAAGGTCATTGAAGGTCATAAACAGAGCTTTAAAAAAATAAAAAAAAATAGTAGGGAAAAGAAGGAGAATAGATGCCAATATTTAAAGAAAACTGGAAAGACCTAGAATTCTGTGAAATTGATTATCGTTCCATATTAGATCCAACATACCAAACTTCTGTAAGGAGGATAAATACAAAGAAATGAAGACTGTAGAAAAGCAGAAGCAAAAAGGTTCTAAAGCATATAAATGTAAAACCCCCTTTGTTTTCTAACTAAGAATTACTGTTTTATGGAAAAGGCATCACTGAAAAAGCCATCAGTGGTACAGACAATACATTGGAAAAATAATTCTAAAAGTTTCTGCAGCAGCTTTTAAATATGTCGCTGATTTATTGTTTATGTATGTTTGGTAAGTAAAGGACTTCAAGGTTTAGAGCTTCTGTAATAATCTGTGAAAAATCTACATATTTTATTTTAAAACTAAAACCTAGTTTAAAAAAAATCTGTAACTTTACAGTATTATTATACTTTTTCTCTTTTTTTTTGTTTTTCCTGAAGGCGAGGGAACAGGAATCATTAAAATCCTGGCCAAGTGGATTTTTGGAAGTTTGTTTTTTTAATTGGAGCATGGTCCAGCCTGCTTCTTCTGACGCTGCAGGATGAGAAAGAAGGGGAACAGAAGTTGGAGTAGGAAGCTGCTGAGAAGATTCCTGCTGAGGGTGACTGTGGGAGGAAGAGAGAGAGAAAAAAGATGAGTAAAGTAGGTTCATAGGAAGGAATAAGGACCAGAGTTTGAAAAGTGAAATTGAGAAAACAATTAGATGAAATCTTATGATTGCCAACCTGCAAGGACAAAGTGAGCTGAGGGAGGGAAAAGCAGCAGCAAGTAGAAATTTATTTACTGGTTAATAATAGGATAGTTGTAAAGGTAAGAGGGAAAACATCCCAGAGGAGCTAAAGGTTGTGGAGAAGACACTGCTGGTGCTGGAGAAGGGATAAGAGGAATGGAAGATGAGAATTATGAAAGGCAAGATTAGGATTAGTGAGGTGATAATCAGACACGAGAGAGACCATTTTAGCAAAGCAGAGAATGCAGAGGGGGTGCAAAGAATGATTTATGAATAGGGATGGAATGTTTGACAAGGTTATTGCCATCAGGTCTTCCATATTCAGTTGCATTTTAAGTTGAACATATTTTAATTGTGGTGGTTTATTTATTTGTATGCCATTTAGCCAGAAGAGCAAGACTAGAGATTCTTAGTGTGTTAAAATAAGATATGAACAAAAATGTTAACTTCAGAAAACTGTACTGAGCTGAATCACACAGTAATTGTGTGTGGTAATAGTTGATTATTGTCAGCCATCTCAAGTTATATTTTCCCTGTTTCTTAATCTTTATATTTTAACTGATTAAATCATTCCTGCTAAATCTTCATTCCTGCTCTTCCCTTCTCTCCAGTGCTTGTGGCACAGCTTCCTTCATGTTAAATGAACTAGGTTAATTTAAAAGTTTCAGAAACTCTGTGTTGTTAGTCTAGCTCATTCAGACTAAAGCAAGTTAGGGGACAATTGCAGGAATCCCAAGGTGTAAGGGATGGAATTGTGTTCACCTCCAGCAGAGGAAACAGCACTTGGTTATTGCTCTGTTTGACTGCTCTCTGCCAGCATGGATTACCTGATCCTGTTTACATGTACTGTACTGCAGCTGTCTTGTGAATACATAGAAATTCTCAATTCAGCAAATGTCATCTGGACCTTTTTTTTTAAAATACAAACTTGCAAACATTATTTGAAAATATTATTGGCACAACTGACCTTGAAGACATTCCCTGGGCAAAATCTGTCAACTCAGTCTCAGTTGACAGACTTATTTTTAGGCAATCTAGAAAATATAGAATTTTATACCTCTTGACTTTTCTTAAAATCTTGCTGTCAGAGCAGACCTTTCCTTTGTTTTGTTCATTTATGTTTTGGTGGTTTAGAGGTTTCTTTTGTTGTTTTTTGGGGTGGGGTTTTGTGTGATGGTTTGGTTTTTTTTAGTCTCCTGAAGTTGAATGATCAATGTATTCTCTACTGACATCAAAATTCTGAATCCTGTGGATTTCCTCTATCTACCTACTGGTACTATTTCTGTATTTCTTCTGAAAAAGTAAGTTTCTCCACTTTTTAAAATTCTTAGTATTTTGTTCTTTGTTAACATTTCCATTTGATAAATGTAAGTCATTGGTTTAAAAAAAAAGGAATATAATCCTGCTAGCATTGCAAACTTAAAAAATACCCAGGACTACTTAGTAAGTGTGAAGTTTAAAATTAGCAAGTGTGACACTTTCTTCATTTCCTGTGATGTGCAGTGTGAATACTGTAACCAGACTGGCTTTTTAGATCTAGACTTGAATGAGTTGCACAGGAATCAGCATAGGGCTGTTAAAGTGGCAGTGATTTCCTATGTCCTCTCCTCGCGGTGTTCCTGAGGAAGGGTGGGATTGTACAAGGTCATCAACAGACAGAATTCACCTTCAGCTGCTTTTGGCATCTTGCAAAGAAGTACAGTTGATTAAACATTCTTGGAAGGATGTTGCCATGTAGAAATACTTACTCAACAAACATAAACCTGAAAATTACCTTTTGAAGGGCTGCTTTTCTGTAAAAGAACCTTCTGTATAGACATAATAAAAAAACAGCCTTGCTCATATAGTATTTTTGTATAGTGGCTTAGCAGAAATCAGGGATTGTAATTTTACATTTCCTTCTTAGAAATATGCAAGACGCTGCAATGCCATTCAGCTTTCCATGTCTCTATAGAATTGTGTGATGCTCTTATCTGTCACTGAAAAAGAAGATTCCAGTGTGTGGATGTAGTCAGAAGATGGGGTTTTTGTGTCAATCAGACAGTTATTTATATTCAGTCAACAATAGAAAATGGTGCTCTGTCCCTCCTCCCTGTGGATTTTTTCTGTCTTTTATGCTGCTGGAAAGAAGCAGGTCATTGTCACCTCTGCCTCAGACTAATAAGACTGGAGATGCTTAATGTCTTGTGTAGTAGGAATGCAGTAAAAACTCTCTTGCTGTTGGCCTCTTTCAGTGACTGAAGATTTAAGGGTGAGAAGAATAAGAATATCCCTTTAAGCCTTTGTTGCTCTTGCAGTTTTCTCTCCTGTATAGTGACCCATCATTCCAGAGGCAGTAGAGTGGATAAATAAGATTTGTGTTGCATTGTTCGTTTGGGCAAAACAAACAAAAAAGCTAGAGGACTGAGATAAGTGAATGAAGTTTTGGAAATGGATGAGTTATGCCATGCATGATCACTATGTGTGTGCTGTTGGACCAAAGCAAAGAGCTTGGCTGTGTCTTCTTGATAACCTCTTAGCTGCTGAAAGTCTAGTGCCAGCTAGTCCTTTACACTTCCTCTTCTCTAGGCTACACAAGCTCTTTTTCCCCAGCTTGCCCAGACTGAGCAAATGTTTGAAATGTATTTGAATGCTTGATTTATCAGTTGTTTTCAAGGATCTTTGGTCCCTACTAACAGCTGGCACGTCTTTTTTTTTTTTTTCTTATTAAAAAAATCATGGAAGATGAAGAGAAATCAAAGCATATTGTCCCTCTAGACCTCAGAAGGGCCTTTGAAAACATGTCCCATAAGATTCTTAGAGAAAATAAAAGGAATAAGGGCTGGTTGAACACACCATGAGGAGGATTGAAGAGGATGCTTATCAGTGGCACAAAGTTCAGTTGGAAGCCAGAAACTGTTGTTGTACCCTGGGGGTCAATTCTGGGTCCAGTCCTATTGAACACACTCATTAATGGTCTGGGTGATGGGACAGTTCCCTCAGCAGCTTTGCTGATGACACCAGGCTGGGAGGAGTGGCTGGTACTCCAGAGGGTCCTGGTGCCACCCATGGAGTCCCTGGCAGGCTGGAGCAATGGGCTGGCAGGAGCCTTGTGCAATCCCACAAGGATAAGTGTGGAAAGTGTTGCTCATGGAGAGCCCCAGGAACCAGAAGGGCTGCCTGGCTGGAGGGGGTGTCTGCAGGACAGTCGGTGCTCCTGGGCACCAAGGTGAACAAAAAAGGGACAGTGGTACCCTGGGCTGCCTTGGGAGGAGTGACACCAGGAGGTGGAGGGAGGTGAGAGGAGCAGTGGGCACAAACAGAAACACCAGACTGCCTGAACATGAGGAAACATCGGGTTTTTACTGTGAGGATGACTGAGCACTGGCACAGATTGCTCAGAGGGATTGTTGAGTCTCTGTCCCTGGACATGGTTCAAAGCAGATGGTTCCTGGCAGCACGCTGTATGTGGCCCTGCTTGATCAAGAGGGGTGGACCAGATGACCTCCAGAGTTTCCCTCCAACCTCAGCCATTCTCTTACTCTGTGAATGTAATGTAGAGAAACATAACTCATGCTTTTTATAAGCTCTGGGACAACTTTCTAAGCAGGAGGCTAAAGCATTGAGTTTTTAATTAGATGCAACCAAGGTTTGCATGTGGCAGCTGCTTTTGATGTTTCTGAGGAGGAATGGCCTCTGATACTTTATTCAATATCTCACAGTTTATTAAATCAGTGGGAGTGGGATGCGCAATTCTACATGCTCAGATTTGCTGAGATCAGAAATATGTAGAAAACCTGGCTGTAATATACCTTTGTCATCTTAAGCTGGATCTTTCATTTAGTACTGGAAGTTACTAGACAGCACTTCAGACCTCATATCCTTTTAAACCTGCGGGCCATACACAGCTTCCAAAACATTTGGAAACATTTCTTATGATGTCTCAGTTCCTAATTGCTGCCTCATTCACTATGTGTATGTATATGGCAATGCTTTCTCCCACAGTGTGGTGCTATTGTGTTTAACTCTGTAAAGCTGATAACAACTGAAATAAATCATTCTTTAAAAGGGTACAAGACAATAAAGTTACAGCTAACAAGGATCCTAATGTCTTCCTCCTTTTGAACACCACATTCCAGTTAACATTTCTTGTAGAAGCTGTGAGAATGGACAAGGTTTGCATGGAGTTATGTGCTAGTAAACCTAATTATTTTTAAAGTTTTAGTGGCTTCTCAGCCTCCTCTTATTTTGCATTGTAAAGAGAAGCAAAAAATGGAATATTTTTCAAAGCTTGTCTTTCACTGCATCCGTCACAGAAACATGAATGAGCAGGCATGTTCCTCTTAGTTTTTCCATGTGGACTTCTCTCAGGAAGAGAGATAACAAGAGCAAGTAAAACACCTGGGTACAAGGTAGCTTTTCCACTTAAATTTCTGCTAAATTAATTTGACTAGGTTGTTGGATTACTGTTGCTAAGCTAGAAGTAAATAATCTTCTGCACAGGCGCAGGAAAAGATAAGCTAAACTTGAAACCATTAAACAATTACAAAGTTGATTTCCCCTTTCCTCCCTTTCAAATAGTGAAATCTAAACTGAAATGTTAAACCAGGGGAATGGTATGCAGAGATACCTCACATTGAAGCTCAGATGTATAAAAAGGGTCATCATTAATTGTTTTATTTCCTGTGAGAAATGTGCCCAGCAGCTTGCAGTTCATAGTTTGTTCTGCTTGTTCTTTTATTTTTTTTTCAGCCTTAATTGTGAATCAGGAGTTTGTTTCCTAAGAGGAAGTTGTTTTTTATGACACTAATGCATCCATGAATGATTCTTAGAGCTTTGTTTGCCTTTCTGGCATGCGCTTCAAGTACCTTCTTTTTCACTTCATTGCATAAAATTAGTTCAGATTATTTTTCTTTCTTTTTAAAAATCTGGTCATCACATTCTTCTTTTTCTGAGTTGCATCTTTCTGCCTCCAGTGTCATCTGTGCAGCAGTAATGTTTACTCTTTGGTTTTGCCATGTGGGTCTGTGATTTTAAGCCTCTCCTGTTACTGAGACCTAGTCCCAAAGACCAAAATTAGCTTATTTAAATCCAGTTACAAAAAGGTATTAGTTCTTGAATTTGTCTTGCTGATTTAGAATGCACATATAGGCTTTTACTTGAAGGTGATGTAATGAAAGGCTTGTTTGCTGTAATTGTTCAGTTTGTTGGAGTTGATGAGGTCCTTAATGCAGCAAGATTCTGCAGTTATTAAAGGTGTGAAAGGCTTTCAAGGGTAGTGTTGCTAACAACCTTAACAGGGTGTTGCTTAAGCTTTAAAACGTTTTGAAGAAACTGGAGCTTATGCAGTTATTTTTAAGTTATTGCATCTTAAATAAACAAATCTTTGAATAACTGTTAAATAGGCTAATAAGACTTATCTGGCCTTCCTCATGTTTATGCTATAAATAGATCTAAAGCCAGTGTTTGGCAGCAGGCCCCTGAACAGCCTTGTGAGTGCTTTACAGCCTGATCTGTGTGTGTCTGGGGGACCCACCTGGTGAGTAAGCTCGCTTTTTAAATGGACCTTATTTTCCGTGGTGAAAGTAAATAAGAAAAGAAGTTACATTTTTAGTCATGGGAAAAGAGGAAACTGGATGGATCTGTCTAGTGATTTTTAGCTCTTAAAATCTTCAAGAGTTAGCAGCATGCCTCAGTAATTAGTTGAATAAATTCATTGTCAAATATCCAGGGAGTGTTCGGCTGTTCTCTGAGTATACCATGCTTCACTCATCGCAGTGGATATCATTTATCATCTCCTCAGTGATTAAAAAAAGACATAAGTATAAATTGATAAGTAAAAGAGCATAAAGGATCACCTGCTCCAAACTTGCAGCTTCAGAAGAGTAAATGTAAAGTAGCTTTTCTTTATTTAAATTATAATTGAACTTGTGTGGTTATTGGAAAAAATGTCCTCAAAATTTGTTACGCTGTAATGGGAAACCAGAGATCACATGAACTGTTTATTTATATAATTTAAGTTTTTAGAGAAATGTTAAGATGATAGGGGGGTTGTTAGATAGAAGAAACTTCCTTGCCAAGAGAAAGAATTTAAAAATCCTTTTCAGGAAAGTATAATGCTGTTTCTCTCATTTAAATGACCTTATAGGCATTTGATTAGTAATTCAGTCTTTAAAGGACTATTTAGATTAATTTCTGAATCTGCTTAAAATGGTTAAACATGCATACAATGTGGCTGAAGTGCATCAGAATTGTTGTCTATTACACATTACCATAAAAAAATACATTTGTGATGATGTGCTGTGCATTGTTACTGCTTTATGCAAAGCAGCATGTCTTGGTTTCTGTACGGTACAGTGACACACAGAAGGGGGAATTTCATGAGGGGCAAAGCAGTTTCTTCATTAACAGGATCCAGTTTTAAAACAAAACTACTGAGACTAACAGCAGGGAAACTAATAATGTGAGCTGAAAAATAGTATGGCAGCAGATTACAGTTTTGGAGAACCTGGGGATTTTTAATCTGTGCTCCTTTGTGTAGTGAGTATTACTAATGTGTGCTTGCATTTCCTCTGAATGTAATTTTTTGGGGGTTTAAGTACATGGTTATAGCCTTAGTGCCAGCCATGATATAGAAAATACAGTTATTCTGTAACAGAACCGTTTTGTAACATATTTGTGGCAAATACTTATATATCAGTACATAAAGACAATTCATTTCAGGAGTACATTTCTTCCACCAATTCTGACAAGTCCTGCTTTGGCAAGTACAGAGGGAAATAAAGAAAATAATGTTACTGATAATTGGAGAATGTATTATTTGTGAATTTTATTTAGAACCTTCATTTTTTTTCTAGTATAAAATAAGTGAGAAAAAAAAATAGTGTTCTCAATTCCACATTGATATCTCCAAGCACAGTATTCTAGAGCTGTGTTTGTCTTGTGTACTCTGTATGCGTGTGAACATACTTTATAGGGTATCTAATCTGTTTCTTTGAAAAATATATATATAAATTTGTCAGAAAGTTTATCTTCTAACATTTTGGTGAAAAGTTAACGTGTGTAACTGCATTCTTGCATGGTCTTGGGAGCTCTGATTCTAAGAGATCTTAGAGTCTAAGAGATTCTTAACAAGGAGCATCACTAGCAGAGGCAAATGAGTGTTATAATTAATCAGATTCTATTGGTTTAGAAATAGTGTAACTTATTAATATGGGCACTGTTTAGAAATAGTGTAACTTATTAATTTGGGCACTGTTTAAGTGGGTTTGTCCTGCATGTGGTAATGCCTTACAGCATAGTCTTTAGACAGTAATTGTAGTGGTTTTATTTCTTGTGTTTAAGGTTCTCTAAACCCAAGGTTGTGGCCTGAGCAGATGCTACTTATGAATGGCGAGACTGTTTTCAATTAAGTGCAAACCGAAATTAAGTATTTTCCAATTCAGATACCAGTGATTCTTTAATATAAACCAGCAGTGCTACTGTTACTGATTGCAAGCACAATGGTGTAAGATAGACACAATGACAACTTCCTTAACAACTTCCTTAACTTCAAATTTTTCTTCTTTATAACCCTTCCTGCAACTGCTTTCCTTATATTCCTTATGAATCTGTTAATCTTTCTGTTCAAAACTGAGGAATAATTTGTGCTACTGCATAAAACTAGACGTGAATGTGTACCAAAGAGCTAATGATCATTGAACTGTCTGTGGAATTCCTGTACAATTTCAAGGTAACTTTATTGCATGCTGTAAAAATTTCTGTACTCCTACTGTTTATTAAAATAAACTCATCTCCATACATCATCTTCAATGGCTAAAATACATCTCAAAATCATACTAAAATTTTTTTCTAAAGGCAAAAAAAGTTTGTCCTGTGCACAGCATATAACCCTCCCAAACTAGTCTGCATTTTGTGTTGAAGAGCCACATTATGTGTTTACAGAAGCTCTGCAGTGATTCAAGTAATGAAATAACATTAAGTGAATTAGGTGACCATAAGGAATATGTGCAGAGCTATGTATTTAATTTTCAATGTGTCTGAAATTAAAATACCTAGCTCTGCAAGGGGCTTTATTTTGTTGTGACTGCTGAGAGTAGCATCTTACTTTCTGGGTTAGATATGCAGGCTCCTGTTCTCTAAACTCCTCTTTTGTGTATGGCTTTTCTAGCGTGTCCCTGGCACTGACAGATGGTTCAAACTGGACCAGAGAAGAGAGTGCCCCTCTTTGTATCATTTAATGTAATCATTCCTGTCTATGAAATTGTGTGAGAGCTGCTTAATTTTGTTTCTGAGACAAAACTATTGGTTTGCTGGACTTTTGGTAGTTGGAATAAGGATTTTGGCCTTAGACTTCGTGTGTGTTTTGGGAATTGAATACTGTTAGAATTACTGTCTGTTCATGATAAAATATTCTAACAGAATTGGAATGCAATCAGTAAAATGCATGCTGTTACGGGGTTAGAATTACATTAAACTCTACTCTCAGAACTCATTAGAAAAAAGTATTGTCTGCATGATTTTTCAACCTGTATGAGTAAAACTTGCATAGCTTCTTTCTACAAACACTGTTCTTCCACATCTGTTATGGTCTGGACATATTACAGTATTGCTAGAAGTATTTGCTTCATTTCTGTAATGTTGGTAACACTAAGTCTGTCATTTAGATAAGCAGCAGAACTGGAATTCAGGTATACAGACATTTAAGAGATTTCACCATTCTGGCCTATGGCTTGCTTTAGCAGCCTGCAGTTCACATTCTTTGGGTAAATTGAGTTACATCTTGCTCAAATAGAATTCTGTGTTGTCTCTTCTAAGTACATAGAAGTAAATATCATCTATCTCAAGGTTGTTTGAATATAACTTAGGGTTGACATTTTCATTATAAAAAATCCTTTCAATGAGTTGCATTGTTTTAAATAAAAACTGTGCCCTGCCAGTACTAATAAATTGAGAAATGTCTAACAAACTTGGCTTACTGATTTTACTAGCAAAACAGGTCTGTGTTTTAAATTTCTAACATCTAATATTACTCTGTTTCTAGTATTATCTGTACATAGCTCTGCAGTTCAGAGTTGATCAAGCATTCAGAGCAATACCTTTTGTTGCAAGCACTGGTTACAGCAGCTTGCTCTTTGCTTTTGGGTCTGACTTTTCAAACTGAAGAACAAAATTAGTTGTGTGCTGATTTTGTTGGTTTTGTGGCGCATACTGAAGTTGCTTTCTAGCCTGAAACATCTCTTTTGTTAGCAGATATAAGAATCTGCTAACTGTTACCTGATGGGGAAAAAAGAGATGAAGGTTTGGAAAGTTAGTTAACTGATATTGACTGAGAGGGAGAAAAAGCACATCAAGTCTGTAACTTGAGCAGCAGTGCCTGGGACCAAAACTTTTACAGACTTCTGTAGTATACAGTTAAACAAATCCCACTTTCTAGAGCGTCTTTTTTGGAAAACTACTTTCTGCATTGATCACTGCCCTGGTTTCAGCTGGGATCATTTTCCTTCTAGAGGCTGGTACATACAGTGCAGTGCTTTGGATTTGGGATGTTGGTGTTAAGTTGCTGCTGAGCAGCACTTTCAGGGAGTAAAGACCTTCTTTCCCTTCAACTCATCCCACCAGCGAGAGGCTAGGGCTGCACAGGGAGCTGACAGGGGACACAGCCAGGACAGCTGACCCAAGGGATATCCCAGACCAGGTACAGTGCTCAGAGTATAAACCAGAGGGAAGAAGGGGGCTGGAAGTTGCTGCTCGGGCTGCTGGACATCAGTCAGCAGGTGGTGAGCAATTGCATTGTGCATCACTTGTTTGGCATGTAATAATAATAAATAATTATTTTTATATTACTAATACTAATTCCCCCTTTTGCTTCTGTCCCATTCAGCTGTCTTTATGTTAACTCACAACCTTACTTTTTCTCTCCCCCATCCCACTGGGGCTGGGGAGTGAGCGAGAGCCTGTGTGGTGTTTGCTCCTTGCTGGGTTAACCCACAGCAGTTACCAGCATGGTGCCATTATTAACTAGCAATGAGAATGCGAGCCAGTGAAAGTAATTTTCTTAATATGTCTGTATTTTAATACTGATACAGCAAATGTGGATAGATTCCATATAACTTGAATGCATCTTGCCTCCAAATGCTCCAACTGTATATATCATGTTTTAGGGTGTATACCCGAGATCCTAAAAAAAGCCTGGAAATAAGTTCAAATAACACAGGAAACGTGAAAAGGAATGTAACTATTTCTGCCCTTAGGTTACATGGTTTGTCTCCTAATACAGTGTTTTTAGAAGATTGCTGCCAAAGCATTGAAATGTTGAAGTTAATTTAGCATTCTGTTTGTGAATTTTGGGGGAAGAAAAAAAAGGAAAAACCAAGAGATTAATTACGCAGTGTAAATTTGAGAAAAAGCAAATTGAACTCTTCAGTCACTTCTTATATTAATTCTTCAAAGGGAAACAATTAAATTTTTACTATGTGTTGCAATTTTTCATTTGCCTGATATTTTTTCTTTTTAGTTACTGTTTTTTTCCAGATGTCTACCTAACAGTGGTATGACTTAATGTTTCCAAGTCACATCAGTATATATTGTAGTTTAATTCAAAATGGTGTTTGAGAGGAGGATGGGTATAAACAAGGCTTTGTCAGAACTGTGTAAACTATATGACTTTTCTGGCCTCTCTCAAAGCATTTTTAAACACTCCAAAATTTACCCATGTGGTACTTAAAAATGAGCATATCCTTCCCCAAGAACAAATGTGCAAGAAAGATACAACAGTGTTAATCCCATTCTGTTTGCAGTTTAGGTTGTTTTGAAGTATGTGATGTATTTTTCTCTATTACCAATATGAGATTTAGATTTCTTTGTAACAGAGAAGTATTATTAAAATCAGCAGACCTGCAGTATGAGTGCATCCCCATTGCTGTTTTTCCTTTTCTTCTTGGGTCATGAGTGCTCTTTTTTATTAAGCCTTGATCATCCAACCTTAATGTGCGTTGCTGTGTCTCGTATGGTAGAGTTACCCAGAGTGTGAGAACTGAGTTAGTTTTATATTAAACTAAGCTGAATAATGCACTTTGAAGGTGAACATAATGCTCTCCATCTACTACTGGGTGTTTAGTCCATGGGACCAGACTAAGCCTCATTCAGAGCAAGACCCCTGAAAACACTTTCAGTGGGAATGTTTAGATTCTCAATACTTTTTTGTTCTGCCAGTCTATTCCTATTGCACTGCACTTCTTGCTAATGTAGACTGGGGCTCTGGTACAGAATATGAAGTGATTTTTTGACTGGAGACACCAAGCTGGATGTGAGTGTCAGTCCTGGAGGACAGGAGGCTCTGCAGAGGGATCTGTACAGGCTGGGTGCATGGGCTGAGGCAAATCGTGTGAGGTTTAACAAAGCCAAGGGCTGGGTCCTGCACTGGGGTCACAGGTCCAGGCAGTGCTCCAGGCTTGGGACAGAGGTGCTGGAAAGCTGCCTGGGTGGGCAAAAAAAGCTGTCAATAAGGCAAGGAGGCCAGTGCCACCTGGCCTATGTCACCAGTAGTGTGGTCAGCAGGGCCTGGGCAGTGATTGTCCCCCTGTACTGGGCACTGGTGAGGCCACACCATGAGTGCTGTGTCCAGTTCTGGGCCCCTCAGTTCAGGAAGGACATTGAGGGGCTGGAGTGTGTCCAGAGAAGGGCAGCAGGGTTGGAGAAGGGTCTGGAGCACAAATCTCATGAGGAACAGCTGAGGGAGTGGAGGGGCTCAGCCTGGAGAAAAGGAGGCTCAGGAGAGCTCTTGCTGCTCTCTGTAAGTCCCTGACAGGAGGGTGCAGACAGGCAGGGGCCGGTCTCCTCTTCCAGGCATCAAGTGAAGACAAAAGGAAATGGTCTCGAGTTGTGCCAGGGAGGTTTGGATTGTATTAGGAAACAAATCTTCACCCAAATTATTGTCAAGCACTGGAATAGGTTCCTCAGGGAAGTGGAGGAGTCACCATCCCTGGTGGTATTTTAAGACGTAGTTTTAGCACTTAGGAGGAAAGCATGTGGGTTTGTCTTGGTTATTTGGGACAGATTTAAGCCCATTTTCATCATGTCTCAAATCAGAAGAATACCTTTGAAACTGCTCTTAGGTGCTTTTATAATTTCAGGGAGGAGTTTTCAAACTGACTCTTCTTTTGCTGGGATTTTGAAGTTCACAGTATTATTTCAGTCCAGCATCCTGTGCTAGCCAGGCTAGATATCAAAAAAGGACTACAGAATTTTGTTCTCTTGACCCTGGAGTTTTATCTTGACAAACATAAGCAGGGTAACTTTTACCAACGGGTTTTATCATCTAGAGAAAATTGGTGGGGATGGTACCTTGCTCTTATTTCTTCGGGGAAACTATTCTGCATGTGACTGAATTTTGCCAGGATAAGAGAGCTCTTGACAAACAGCTTTTGATTTGTGATAGCCCAGATGTTGGTTGTGATGTGTGTCAAGACCCACACAAACCTGATGGAGTGATGTCAATGCAGATGTGAAGAGACAATTTAATGTGTCCTGTTAACAGAACAAAGCAGTGTGGTTTAATGTACTCTGCATTATCTTGTGTAAATATTGTGACATTACTGTTGAGCTGGGCCTCTTGAGCCTGGAGAAGGGGAGGCTCAGGAGGGATCTCACTGATGTGTACAAATATCTGAAGAGAGGGTTCAAAAACAGAGCCAGGTTCTGCCCAGTGGTGCCCAGTGGCGGGACCAGAGACCAGGAAATACTTTTTGACTGTCGGAGCTCCCAAGCCCTGGCACATATTGCCAAGGGATTGTTGGAGATACTCAGAAGTCACCTGGACATGGTCCTGGGCAGTTGGCTCTAGATGGCTCTGCTGGAGCAGGGCCTTGGGCCACATGACCTCCAGAGGTCACTTCTCACCTGAGAAACGCACTTAACAGCTAAGAAACAAATATGGAAAATGCAGGTCTAAAATCTATGAGAAGTAACATTGGATTGTTTAAATAGTTGGTTCTGTGAATGAAGGGGTTTGTGCACATCTTTTAGGAACTTGTTTATGTGTGCATATCGGAAAGTCTGCCAAATACTGCTCATTTAAAATTATTTTCTATTTGGCTTGTGACAGGAGATTTTTTCAGGTAGGTGTTACGTGTTACGCCTAAAATAACCTCTGAACTTGCATAATTACACAAATGCAGTGTGGGTTATCTAATTGACAGTGAAATACATGCTTGGGAGAGCTACTTTGTAATGATCATCTGTTTGCATACTAAAACATTAGAAGTTCAGGATTTTTTATAGCTATAGGAAGAACAAAAGTGTTTTGTTCCAGCATTTTGTATCTTGTGATTCTTGCCTAATTTACATGTGTTTTTGAATGATAGATTAACTCTTTGAATCTAAACTTTAGGCAAAATGTAGAAAAGTCATGAGATGGGAATTTTGCTTTCATGAGAGTGAGATCTTAGCTTTTTTTTATAATTAAGCTTCTGGCTAGAATAATCTTGGTGTAATTTGAATAACTAAAATAGATACTCTTGTATCAGTATAAAAGAGAAGCCTAACCTGTTTTGTAAATAAAATTCTTTAAATGTTTTTAAACAAAAAATGTTTTTAAATGCCTGATTCTGCTAACAATCTTTTGTCCTTTAACATTGGCAAGCACTCAAGTTATGCTCTCCTTTCCTTGTTTCAAGCTGATTGAAGTAACATCTGTTCCTGAAGGAGGTGATCCCTTCAAGGGCCTGGAAGAGAACTGAAAATTGACTCCTAAAAGCCCAGTTCTTTTCTGATGGGTTGTTTTTTACTAGGTCCATTTCTTACCTGTGTCACCCCTGTGGCCACACCTCTGCCCAGGATGATAGGAGGAACCTGGCAGAAGTGGAAGGATTTCCTCATTTCCTGATTACCTGTATAATAGTTCTTAAAACACTCATCCAGCCATAGTACAGATGGCAGCTGGAGTCACTTTTGGCATTTCCCCAACTTTTCTGCTCTTGTAAAATGTCCAGAGATGCAGCAGAGCATTGAAAAGAGTCATTGAAGTCTGGCCAAAATAACCTGCTTGCGTGTAAAGGAGGTACATAGCAGTGGAAAGCTCTCTGCTTGTGCTGGATATTTGTGTTAAGTAATAAAGTTTTTTTTGGTGGTATTTGGTTTTGACCCAAAACAGTACCTAAATTGCATTTAAAGTACTCTAAATGTTTATACTCTTTTTTTTTTTTTAGTAAATTTCCGTTCTGTTTGTTATTTTAATGCATTGAGGGCAGCTGCTCCTGCAGTCTGTCCAATGCACAACCTGCTCTCTGGGTATTCCTGAGAGGGAAGGTTGCTAGGAAAGCAGCTGGTCTTGAAAAACTGCAGTATGAAAGTTTTTGTGCCTTTAGCTTTGTTTTGTGCATTTAACTTTGTCATTTGGCCACAGCTGTAATGTTCAAGCATTTTGGTGTGGCCTGTGTTGATCTTCAGGTGCAAAGAAAGATGCTCTGTGCAAGGCAGAGGCAGCTTAAAAAGGGAAACACAGGAACTGCTGTTGATAACCTGTGACTAATTTACTTTTTTTAGTGTTTAACTTCTAAGGATAACTTTTTAATTGTGTCACAAATATGAGGGGAAAAAACATTTACTGAAACTGTAGCTCTTGCATATAAGAAGTGCATTAGTAAGGCATCCTTAGTCAACTATTGAAGGAGCTTATCTCTAAATATTTCAGGAGAATATGGTTGTTTTGAGTGCTGCAAGGGGGCAGCCAAAGAAGTGTCATGTTAAGCTTCATGACCGTGGAGAGAAGAATAATTTTAAGAGCTTACTACAGAATTCTAGTATGAAGAAGTCCAAACAGGTTCTCATCTGTTGCTGTGTTGGCAGCTCTGGTTGTTTTCATAACTTTCACCATAACTTTTTGCAAACAGCAGAAGACTAAAATGCTATGAAAAAAGGAGCCTCACCCATTTGTATTTTCTCTGTTGGTAAATTTGTGATATCTGTATTTTTTCACTAGTGTACATGAAAGCACATGAAATCCTTTTCTCTGTTGATATCAAAGGACTGCTTGAATTCCAAATGAAAAGCTTCATAAACTGCTTCTTTCTTCTCCCAAACTGGCCTTATTTACTCTCAGTAGAGCAATTAGAAATTTTAATTTAGGCAGGCTATGATGTGGCTTTTAAGATCTTTGCAGTTTTTAAGGGAAATTTTTAAAAAGTAGGGCAGGGGCTCTCCTGTGTCATGTTGGTAGATGGCAGGGTCCTGTAGCTCTGCATTTCTCTCACAGCTCCTGAGGAACCGAGTTGAAGGAAGGATGGATGTCCACTGTAATTTCCTTCTGTAGCTGATAGCAGAGTAACATTAAGCCAGGGAGAGGGGATGTGTACACCAGATATCATTGCATACTCTGCAGTGAGCTCTTGTGAATATCTGTGCTTATCAATGTGCAAGCATGATCAGTTTTCAAAACCTTTAGCACATCTTTTCTGTAAGAAATTTGGAAATTAAACTTTTGTGGTACTCAGATAATTTGTTTATGGATTTAAGTAATTCAACTGTTGCAAATAGTCTGCATCCTAAATGTGTCCTTCTGTCTCAGTTCTGCTGTCTGGAGAGGAATTTTCTTTTAAATCAGGGCCTGTTGTTCCCAGATAAAGATCTGATATGCAACATAAAAATATTGATTAAAATATTTGCATAGGACTGTCTGTTGTTAGATTCTGATCTGAAGCTAAACCTTTGTCAATAGATGGGAAAGACTGATAGACAAACAGAGGAGATGGGGCATAACTGTGCATTCTAACCAAAAATCCATCTTTGTGCCGGACTAAAGAAACTCTTTATTATATGTCATTAATATAAATTTCACAAAACTGGAGTGGGCTTCTTGTGTTGCTCTTTAGCTTGCACTTTGCAGTAGTAGAGCTTGCCATGTGCTAAAGATAGTGATTTCTGCAAATTATTCATCAGTAATTCTCAGGAAGAATGGTAGATTTCAGTAATGCACTGAGTTTACATTTTCACTGGGGTTTGACTTTTTTAACTGTCCTGAAGAAACAAAAAATGTCTATCCTTGTTTTTCTATTTGCACTAATGTGCAGATTTTAGCTAATAGGTGAAAAGAGTAGAGAACACAGAATGCTAATGAAAAAGCTTTTAGCAGCTGACAAGAGGTATCAAAGTCAGTCCCGCTGAACTGGGTTTTTGCTGTTCTGTGGTGTTAAATCTTTTTGTGCTTCACAGACATGAGCTTTTCTCTGTCTTTTAGTCAACTAAAGTCTGTGATTGCTGAGTTTTGCTCAACACTAATTTTTACAGGAAAGCTCAGCAGTACATTGTTGGTAAAGGTTTCCAAACACTATCACATTTAATATCAGTTAAATTGCTGGGGCTGTTTTCATTGTTGACCCATTGTGTGAGATGTTTTTGTGCTGGAACGCTATTACAATTAAAATATCTAAGGGCAAATGAATGCCTTGGATGCACTTTTTATACAACTGAAAACTTACAGTGGTTGTATCAGGCTTTTTTGTTCGGTTTTTTGTTCTGATGGCAATAAGATACTGGCATTTCCCCAACTTGGGGAATCTGGTCTGGTATCTTGCATACTTGGTGTTTGAAGAATAGGAACTTCAGTAGAATTAAATTTAGGAAAATAATCTTACATACTCAATGATGGCCCAGTAATGCAGACTCAGATGCATTTAATTTTCAGAGAAGAAAAGCAAATTTTAAAATTGTTTGAAGAGATTTGACAGGAACATATATCAAATTGCTTTGCTATACTGCATTTTAATTATGTGTGCATATATGGGGGGAGGTGTGGGGTGTGAATATACACATCATGTATATCTATACCAATATATATTATAACAAATGTACTCGCTGGAAAGGCTAAATCTGGCTTGGGTATCTCCTTGAAATTGGTATTGTTTTGAATGAGTTTATTAGAGCAGTTTTACCAGGGAATTTTGTATAGGAATTTGTCATGGTATGCAGGAACTGCTGCTTTAAATATCTTGCCATGTGTTCATTTTAATTAGAAACTTACTTTAGTACTATCAACCAATAAAGTTTCAATCTTCAGGGGGTTGCTGAGGTTCCAGTGAATCCATAACTTGATGGAGGAGTTTATCTGGGGAGACCTCACCTGCAGTGCTGCTTCCAGCTCTGGAGTCCCCAGCATGGGAAGGATGTGGGTCTCTTGGATAAGTCCACTGGAGGAACAGGAAGATACCCAGAGAGCTGCATCACCTCTGCTGCCAGGAGGGTTTGGGTTGTTCATTCTGGGGAAGGGAAGGCACCAGAGAGACCTTTCTGTGGCCTTGTAGTGCTTTAGAGGGGATTGTAAGAAAGGTGGAGAGACTTTTTTCCCCAGCCCGTAGTGCTAAGAGTGTGTGCAACAGTTTTAAAATGATACAGAGTAGGTTAAAATTGGACATAAGTTTGGACATTGTTTGCAATTAGGGTGGTGAGACATTATGCTTTGGTCCTTATTTCCCTCTCAGTCCCAAAACATAGCCCCATAGTAGCTACTTTGAAGAAAATTAGCTCCCCAGCCCATAACAGGACATAAATGTAAGGTGCTTCTTTTCCTGGACGATCAGCCTGTTGGCAGAACTCCTTTCCTCTCATTTTGTGGAACCTGTCCCTTCCTAAAAGGCCTTAGCTGTCAAAGTTGATCTTGTACTCCTAAAAGCCAAGTAAACCCTTGCTGTCAGCTTCAACTGCATGAAAAGTTGCCCATTTACTGACTCAGGTGCTGGATGGGTGTTTGAAGGGGCTAACAACCATCATAAGCTTCCTTAAAAGTTGTGGTTGGGTTTTGGTTTTCCCTTTCACGTGCATCACCCCAAGTATTGGGTGTTGGGTATTTATATTTTTACATCTTTACAAGCAGTGTTGTATAGTTATTTGATCTTTACAAGCAGTGTTGTATAGTTATTTGAAAAGCATGCCAGCAGGGAGTTCTGTGGTTGAGCAATCCTCTGTATTCTCTGCAGTCTATAGCACTTGTCTTTCTCTTTTTTCCCTCTTCAAATTGTTTTGACTAGAGAAGCATAATAAAGAAAATATAGTATGATAATTTGATTTTTTCTTCTCATGTCCCTCTCCCCCATCTTCAACTGCCAGTGTTTCTCCTCAATCACTTTTTCCTTAATGTTGCCTTTTTTAGCAGTTAACTTCTGGTTCTGTTTTGTGTAGCCTTCAATTCATCTAAAAATATGGTTAGACTTGAATTTTCAATGCAATTTCTAGTTTAAAGCAGCAGGCTGCAATGGTAGGGTTCCACAGTGAGGTATGTACTATTAGTCCAAAAACAATTGGCACTTTAAAATCCTGATTTTATTCACATTTGTAACCCTGTTTTTTGATTACTTGGGATTCATAGCTTCAAGAATGCACCAGCATTCCAACCAGAGGAGTAGTTGAACTCTATTTTTTGCCTTTTACTGCCAGGGAAGTTGGTGTGGAGATGTGCTTACTTCTCCATTTGTGCATAGCCTGGAACAAAGCTGGAAGCTGCATTTCTGTGCTGGGCTCCTTTCCAGTGACAGCAGCACCAGCTGCTTGTGGCAGCCAAATGAGCAGTGCTTGGGAATGCCTCAAATAGGCAGCAGCAAGTTTCTTACTGAACAGTCTCCTAATTCTTCTTTAGAACTTCTACCAGTGCCACTGGATATTTTAAATTTTGTTTTATTTCAAGAGCATCAGTATACAAGTGGTTTGGTGCTTTGAGACAGTAATTTAGAGAAGGAATTTGATTCTGTGGTCCAAATGAGGAGCCACAGCATTTATCACGTCAGGTGAAATTACTTTTGGTTTGATTTGAATTTGAAGTGATGTGACTGAAAGAATACTTCGACTTTTTGGTGTGAAACACAAGGAAACAAACTGAGATCGGCTCATGGACCCAGAGTGCTGCTTGGCTGGCTCATTTCACTGTTCAGTCCTTGAACATGAATAAAGGGCAGCTGGTACCTGGTGAAATGTCAGATGCTGTTCCTGACCTGGGCCATGGATTCCGTTTCCTATTTTTGCAATGTCCCAAAGGTCAGATAATCACTTGCATGAGTGTGGGATGTTTCATCATGAGCATTTTATTTGGTCATGCGTGGATGGAGCCAGTGCTCTGATTCCTGCTAAGTTTGTATTTCCAGGAGTAAACTCTTGTTTGGTCTTTTTTGAAAAGCAGTAGTAAAACCCTTGTCCTCTCCTGGCAGGTTGCTGGCACCCTGGGCTTTCCTCACAGTGGTTCTGGCACAAACTTCAGTGCAGCTGTGCTCAGAGCTCACTGGGAAATTCATCCAGGCAGCTTTCCTTTTTGTAATGAAAATTTAAAAAAAAAAAAAGAAAAGAAAAATACTTTATGTGGCTTTTAAGTAAAGGTTTTCCTTAAACTAAATTAGTTTCAGTTAATAGTTCTGTTAAATGTTTAGGCATTAGAAAACATTGTGGATTTTTTAATAAAGGAGTTGTGAAATGATTATGTAATGCATTATGCTGCATGTGTGCTAATAATTGTCATGTAGGTGGTTATAGTTCACACAGGAATAATTGTCTTGGCAGTTAATATGAGAGATTCTGTATGGCTGAGTCTTCATGATGGCATCATTTTGCAAAGGAGAGACCTTAAACTTTACTTAGGCACATGAAGAGAAGAGCTGAATTTAAAATTCATGAACAGTTGTTCTACAGGAAGCTGATATTTTATGTTGAAATACTTAGGGAGGGTATTTGTTGCCATCCAGATATTTAGTTAAGTAAATAGTTCTTTTCATTTTTAAAGTTTTTTCTAGTAGCTGCATTAGCTTTTCCCAAGAATTGTGGAATCACACAATAGTTCTAGTTTAATTTTCGAAGTTAGCAAGAGATGATAATTTACCAGAATCACAGCATATTCTGATTTGGAAGGAACCCATGGGAATCATTGAGTCCAACTGTAAATAAACTACTAAAAATTAATTTATTTCAATGCAGGAAAAGGCTGAACTAATACAGATGGTGTACAGACTAATATTTTTCTCACAGAGATTCCTAGACGGTTGAAATATAATCTATTTTTAAAAATAAATTATAATCTATACATACAAAAAAACCACTCCAAACCAGAAAATATGCCATGACTTCAAACAGTAGCTTATATGCATTGAATATAAAATACAAGAAATTGCTGTTCAGAAATCCAGCAGATTCAGATAGAGAAACTGCATTTTCCTCATCTGTAACTGATCTCTCATTTTAGTACATTGTTGAAAACTTCAGACCTTAAGAGGTCAGAATTCATTCATTTCTCCCCTGGAAAGAAAATTCAGCAACCTTCTATAAATACCATAATGAGAGGGAGTTTTTTTTCCCCAGTATTCAGCTGAATGTTCTTAATAAATTCCATAATCCTTCCATAATTTTAAATGTTATAAACAATCCTAAAGGCTGATGATTTGAGTAGTAAATTCAATTCCTGAATTACTGGAACTTTTCCAACGTTTTTTAAAGAAAACCTCAAGTATTTATGCTTTCCATCATTTCATACACAAACTAGTTTTGAAACACACAAGACAGACTTTCTTTTCAGGATACTTTTACTTTTCCTAGCACATTGTGTTCAGCAGGTCAGAGGCCACACTCCTGTAAGAAGTACAGGAAAGCCTGTCTGGATCAAGATGTTTCAGATAATTTGACTTTATTGATCACTGCTGCAATGGAGAACTTTCTCACTTAGAAACTTGGTTTCTCTTACTGGCCTCAATAACTTCTCTTTATTGTTTCCATAGACTCTTGTGAATTGATATGCACATAGAAATACCCGTGAGCCTGTGGTTGTTAGTGACAGCCAGACTAAACTGAGTTGTTGGTTTTGTTTGCTTTTGTTCATTTCTTTTTTAAAAACAAGAATTAATATGGACCTATACAGGAAGAAATTTTGATTAAACTGACGGTCAGAGTAAATTCTGTTTAGCTCTATGTGTGTGTTATGAAAATATTACTTTGACCATTGCTGTCTTGCAAGTTTTAGACTTTACTATGTAGTGATAGCCAATTAAATGGGACTTTGTTGTTATTCAACTATGGGGAACACAGAGGCCCTTAAACAACTGCTGATTTTTATTGCATATAATACAATATAAAGGTGATACATTTTTAGTTTGGAGGAACCGTCATATGTTACCACAGACATAATAATAATGTTTAAATGAGATTATTTGCATTAAAAATATTGAATTTCTTCTTCTGTAGTGGCCTGTGAACGTTAGATGTTCCTTTGTCATGAACCTGTAGGAATCCTCTGATTTTGTAAGGCAGTAATGTTGGGCAGCTGAATTGGTGCTGGTGTGTTCCAAGCAATGAGAAAAACACTTTTATGGATCAGATCTTCCAGTGCTTCTCTCTGACTTTTCTCTTGTACTTTGAGTTGCTGGTGTATTTTAAAGCAAACAGAAGGACAGCAATACCCTAAATCTAAGTAGTCTGTATTGGATGAAAGAAGCAATTAACACAGGGCATTCAGAGAAGATACAGGGTAAAAATGAAGGTTTGTCATTGGCCAGTTTTGGATTAGATGTCTGTCAGCTTATTTTAAAATTAAAAAGTGCTAAATTGAACTTCACTGTTACAGTTAAAGTATCCTTCTTTCAAGGCAACACTTGAGTATAATGCAGAAAAGGACCTGGACACCATCCAGAAAGGACTTTAGTAGTGGAAATAATAAACTTCTGAAGTTCTTACCGCTTGAGAATTGAAGAAGTAACAACCTGTGGGGTAGGCTGAGGCTGGCTGGCTGTCAACAGCTCAGCAGAACACAGCTGTAGTAGATGGCTCAGTGATCTGTGTGTCAACAAGGCACATACAGGATTGTGTTCCAGGCACAATATTTCCAGCAGAGAAGAAAATACTGTTAGCATTGTGCAAACTCTTGCAATACCTCATCTGGAGTTCTGCTCAGAAAAGAAAAACTAGAAGTGGAACAGGTGAAAGGAAGAGATTCTGCAATGAGACCCTGTCATTAAAATAAAAAGTCATTTTGTTAGGCTTGCATAAATCTATGAGAAAGAATAGAGGAAATAGTGTGTGAGCTCAGTTTTGTTAGCAGGATTAGATTAGATTAATCCAATAGATTAAAAGTGGACATTAAAACTCATAAAGGGGAAATTTAAAATATAAACCAGAATGCAAGGGGGAGAGATGGTGTAGGGAGTGGTTAATGCATGTACATTCACCTGAGGGTGTAATTTCATGAAGGAGTTCTTGGCAACAGTGGTGGCTGATGTATTCCTGTTTTTCTTACTCATCTTGCTGTGTGCTACATGCAGTCAAAACCAGTTGTAGTTGCAGCACAGATAACACAGTGGAGGCAGCTTGTGTGGATTTACCCAAGACTCCCAGATCAGTTCCTTTGCTTCATTGCATGAGTGCAGGTGTGAAGGACTGGTGCAGCTCCCACAGGGGTCTGTAGGACCCTGTGAAGGATCACTGTGATCAAGACAAGATCATTGTGATCAATATTCTGAGACAAGGTTCAGAATGCCTGTCCCAGCTGTTCCTTCCTGGGTCTGACTGGACACAACTCTTGGCACAGCTGTGCTTTAAGCTGAACCAAGCATCTGCCCTGACTGAAAAACAGCACAATAAAAAAAAAGGAAGAATTGGTTTGTCTGGGGTATTTTGAGTGTTTTAGTTTCTCCTTTGATTTGGCCGAGTGTATCCGTGCCCAAGCTGTTCTGGGATGATGCAGTAGCCAGAGGGGCTGGTTTGGCCAGTGCTCTGCTGGAGAAACACTGGTGAGGCCACAGCCTGGGGTGGAACAAGGCTGTGATACACATGAATAGAATAAAAAAGTTATCTGAATGGAAAAAGAGAAAAACAGTGATCATCATCTCCAGCCGAGATGATGATCCGAGCCTGAAGGTGCTCTACATCTCTTCTTTTGAAGGCAAAGCTATTATTTTTAATATACTTCCTTTTGTTCCTGTAGTTGAAGTTTTTTTTATTGACACATTTGTTCATTCTTGCTGCTTTTCTCGTCACTGTTGAGTGATTTAATACCTAAAGTAGTTTTACTTTTTTGTTTGTTTTTTGTTTTCATTCACTTCCTCTTGATCTTTTTCTTTGCAAGGAAGAGAAACAGGCAAAACACTTGGCCACATATTAAAGAAGTCTGTTAGGAGAATACCAGTTTTAGTTTTTCTGAGCACTCTTGAGCTGATGCTTTTGATTCAGCTTGTGTTTTTCTGTGAAGTGTTACAGAGTGAGTGTAAAAATAAAATTTTGAGGATTTTGTTTCTATGCATTTTTTCCAGTACTCACAGTGGAAATTTAACAGTGGACAGAGCTCTCCTTATTTCTCCCCTCTCCTGTTGAAGTACTAGAATCTGTGCTTTGACTAGCAGTCCTCACTGGCCCCAAAAGCACTTCTTGTATGAGATGCAGATTCTCACCTACCTCAGGGTGAACCAGAAAGTTATATTTGCCATCAGATTCTTGAGTTCTTTGTTGCTGAGGGGGCAGAATGTTTCATTTTGGCTTAATGAAGCAATTTTGATTCTTCTTTTGTACCAAGAGTTAAAAAACTAGTCAGAAAACCCTTATTGGAAAGTTCTGTTTTCTGAGGTCCTCATTTATACCTCAGGGAAATGTTTCATCATTTACCTGTGCATGCTTAGTACATACATGCTTAAAAATAATTTTTGTTCCTTCTTTTATCAGTCTGGAAATGGGACAAATAATCAGTCACATCCTCGAAGATTAATTCTGGAATCGTAGTTTTGGACATATGTGCTGTTCTAGGAAAGTGAAAAGGGTGTCCAGTGTGTAATCTTGCAGCAAAAGCAAATTAGTATTGAATTATTTGAAACACTATCAAGGAAGAAATGAGTTTGTAAAGGAATCTCTGGAGCCGGAACTCTTTAGGAAGTCCCTTTAGTAGTTGAATTGGAGATCTTGACCCTTAGCTCGGAAATGACCTTTAATGAGTTGAAAAATAGGAAGTAAGGGAAGATCTGATGGCAGGCTCTTGAAGGGCTGCTCTGTGTCAGGAGCTGTTGCCTCTGTTTGGAGCAGTCACCACTCCAGGGTCAGGCAGAGTCACCTTGAAGTGCTGTGCTGTGACCTCCTGTGCTTGCCTTGTGGCCCTGCCACCCCGGGAAGCCACCCAGCAGCTCCTGTGGGACCTTCTTCCAAAAGGCCATGACAAAGTGCATTTCCTATTTCTGTACCTGCTACAGCTGCAGTGTTCAGAACAATTCTATTAAGAACATTAAACCTCTTATTACAATATTTATTTAAAACAGATTTTACTTGTCTGTGTGTTGAGGTAAATATGTGCAAATGCTTGTTTTTGAAGAGGGAGATAGTATCTGTTTTCTTTAAAAAAAACCCACCAAACCACAGAAGTATCATTTTTGATAGCAACAAGTACATGTTCTGATAAAATTTATTAAGCCTATCCTTTCAGAAGTACCCTACAGCTCAAACCCTTTTGTGCCTCTATGAATAAAATAGTAGAATTGACAAGGGTAAGGTCAGTGTTAACAGGTAATTGTGGAATTCAGAAAATAAAGTATATGTGAACATAAAAATACTTTCTGAGTCCTTTGATAGGAAGCATGTTGTAGGTGCCTGGTGCTGAAATATTTATTTCATGGTAATAGAATAGTGAATTTAGAGTGCATCTTATCTCAGTGTTCTTCCTTTTCCATGCCCTCAATATCCCAGCCTGTCAGTGTAAAAGAAGAGTTGTTTACAAACTGTAGATGCATTAAAGATATTTTTACATAGCAGCATCTGTTTATGCCTAAGAGATCTGGTGGGTATATGGAATGACTGATAAAATGATTCTGACTTTTTTGCTTGATAAGAGGAAAAATCAGACCACAAACTTACCATTTTTATTAGTAGAGGTGGCTGATCATTTAAGGATAGCTTTATCCCCCTTTTAGCTTGGAGATAAGAAAGACAGGACAGCAGAAGAAATCTTTCTGCTTGTATTTTGTTTTTATACTGACAAAACTGTGGAAAAAATTGTTTGAATTACTTCAGAAAATCTCTAAAATTGAAGGTAAATATTTTTTCAGTTTGCTGCATAATTCCATGCATACCCTAAGGTTTTCCTGCTCCTTCTCTGGTTTTCTTGTGGATGGAAAGCAATGGTTATGATTTGGTGTTACAAATTCTTTTTTTTAATCTCTTGGAATAATATTAGAAGGTATCTATAATATGTATCCATATTGGGATGAGATCCAGTGAACTGCTGTCTTGTGCTTTATTCTTTGTAGGTTTTAGCCTAAAGCTGAGTTTTAACACAGACTTGGCTACAGAGATGTGAGCTGTTGAAAAGTTGAAATAGATAGAATGTGATAGAAAAACTGCTATCTGGGAACTCAGTTTTGTGGCTTTTACTGGGATATTTAGTTTTCTAAAGTATCAGATCTTCAACCCAAATGTTCTCCTGTGCCACAGTCATCATAATGCATTATTTTAAGTTTTCCTTTGAGAATAAAACAAAAAGTGCCAGCCCAGCATTGTCAGCAATGGCTTTCTAAATGTGGATGCTCTCTAATCTGAAGTGCTATTTCACAGAAAGGTTCAATCACTATTTTAAGCTGCAGTGCCTTGTGTAAATGAGCTGATGCCATGACTAATTGGAGGTTTAATTAATTTTGGGAATACTTAATTTTCGAAAGAGGTTTACTTCAATTAAAGACAAAGGGAAAGTTAAAGAATTTAGGTTATGCATTGTGTGGATGAGTGAAGAAAGAAAAAGATGTATCTCTTTAAATGTAGTAGCAAATTGTTGCCTTCCCAGTAATTGCCATCAATTTGAATACAATTCTTTTGAATGTATTAACCACCTTGGTACAAGCAGTGTTTGCTGCTTAGGTAACCAAATGTAAGCCTTTAAATAAAAAATAATCTCAAATCTGGGTATAAATGTCTTTTTTAGATGTATACAACTATGATACCTTATTGCAACAAAATGACAAAACCCTTTTTAGAAAATACTGATCTTGATCTAAACACTTTATGTAAAATGTTGAATTGGGGTGATTTTAAAACCAGTGTTGCATGCTTCAAGTTCTTAACTGTTAAATCTTGTTAAATAAGGAAAAGGAGTACCAGGTGTTTTACTTCTAAATGGAAGGTCATTTTTAAAGGAGCACTCTGCTCAGTGGAGGAGATATGGCTTATTATTTAGGGTGTTTTTTCTGTCAAAATATTCAACTTGTGTTTCTTACTTTTTTTGTAACTTAATGAAAATAATTAGCCAAAACACCTTGTTTTATATTAAGTTCCTCAAAAAATTGGGGCTGACTTGGAAGAGATTTTGAGCAAGTTCATGATGATCTGATATGATCTAAAATCTCAAATGCTGAGGCTCTGAAGCAGAGGGGTTCAGGAACTGTGTTTACAGGAATTCTATTCCCACAGGTGAGCTCATTTCATTGAGGGACATGGGGAGAAAACAGGCTGTGGTTTATTTCAGCCACAACCAGTTCTCCTTCTTGCAGATCACCAGGGATTGAAGGAAAGGAGCCAGGAAGCAGAACAGACAGATAAACTGACAAGATTGTAGTATAAAAAGATAGTTTGCAATATATGGGTTTGTGATCGTCGTCCTTGAAGTCCCAATGACACACGAAGTAAAATAATTTAAAGTGAAGGAGATGATAAAAAAGGCTTTGATGTTATCAAAGTTTTAGGGTTTTATCCTAATTCAGGTGTTACACTCCTGAAGGAGAAAGTAATTAATAATGGATTTTCTGCAAGTTTGTGTCTAGCTGATAGAAAATTAACTGCTCTGTGCTAGACAGTAAAGTTGCCAGCAGAAAATGGTTTCAGTAGGGTTAAGGTTACATTAGGCCTGCTCTGCTAATTTGAAATTTTGGACTCATGAAAAGATGTGAGACAACCTCTTTAACATTTCAATCCACATTTTCTGGCCTCACTAACTTCCTTAGTAATGTAACACTTGGATTTTCATCTGCACAAGACAGCTAAACCCATCATGCATCCCAGCTTCAGTTTGTGTGCATACATTTTCGATTTTGGCATACATTGTAGGTGGGACTCCAAGTCTTCCAGGTGTTGGAGTGTTCTGTGCCAACCTTGATAAAATACCAGTGAAGATATCATCTGTCCTTACTGCTTATTTGCATGTTTTGAGAATCCTTATACTTGAGCTGGAGTAATCTCCCTGGTGTGCAATCTGACTGCAGAGATTTTGCAAGCTTGAGTTATGTCTGTTAAAGGTAACACAGAGGCATATGAAATATAAAGCACGACATTATTACAATTTGTATTACTTAGAAAATGAAGTATTATACAACCTAATTCAGTTACTTTTAATAAATAAGCAGTCTTATCTATCTCTGACAGCTTTGATGATCTGTGTCTGGGGTTACAGTTGTTCTTTCCCGAGTCTGTGTCACCTCTGTACTTTGAATCTGTAACATTTGAGCTGCGGGGTTGGCAAAATGAGCTTTAGAAATTGTCATTTAGGGAAGATGTGATACACATTTTCCCATCTGCAGGCACAACTGTTGAACAGCTAGCTCCTCATCTCAGCTGGGAGATGAATTGTGGTTCCTTTCCTCAGTGGGTGGTTTCAGTTCTGACACTCAGCATGACCTGAAAGACTTTTGTTACTCAGCTTCTAAATAAGGCTTTAAGCTCTTGTGTTGGGAAACAGGGATTCTTGTTTTCTGACTGAGGTTATACAGCATCTCCATGAGCTGTTACAACTTAATTTGTAAACTTGCTGTGTGCCATTGCAGCTGGAGAGAACTAACTGCAACCATAATTTATTTAAAAGTTCCTTTGTGTTACTTGGCACATGGAAGTGATGGTGTCTGCTTAATTGATCAGGGCATGTCTGGTGAATGATTTAAAATTACCTACAATTGGACTAGTCAAGCTTTTGTTGTGACGTTATTGTCATGGGATGCATTCATCTAATGTAGTGTCTTAACACTAATTTGAGGTTGTGTGTAGCTTGAGTATCAGAGAGAGTGTCTTGAAAAAGTTGAAAGTCTGAGATTTGTAAATAGTCTTTCTTCAGATAGTGTTTAAAAGTATTTTTATTTCTGTATGAAATTGCTGTATTGTTTCAATAGAATGAGTTAATTGTGGGTGTCACCGAATTCAGAATCATAAAATGGATTGGTTTGGAAGGGACTTCAAAGATCATTTGGTTCCAACCTCAATTCTTGTATTTTGTGCTTTACAGCACATTTCATTTACTTAAGAGTCTTTGACATTCCTCAATCCAAGCAGAGGAGTCTCTGTCATAATCATAGTGAAGCTTCAATATGGCCATGAATTTTGAGACTGTAGGGATGTCTCTGTACCTTTTCTATTAAAGAACTGAATAAAGTGCTCTAAATTTTTTGTCCCAGATTTAATATGCAGGATGGAAATTATTCAAGTCAGGATAATAGAGAATGGAAGGAGAAATCAGGGCATGGTTGTACAAGATAAAGGTGTGCTACACACAGATCTGATCCTCTCAGGGCTGCAGTGTGTAGGCTGCTTTTTGATGTATGATTCCTCCAGCTTTCTTTGCTGAAAGCACATACACACACTGTGGTGGTTGGAGAAGCTCTCCTGCCTAGGCTTGGCAAAATCAGGAGATCTAAAAGTAGCTCAGAGTTTGGATGAATTACTAGAAATTGGGGATCTGCCTACAAGTAGGGATATGGTCTTGTGAGGTATTTCTGCACTCGAGTGATCTACTCTTAACATATTCTTCTATATCAGAATATGTTAAAAGCATTATTTAATGTCTCCAGAAAGGGGGGAAGGAACAAGGACAGAGAAAAGAAAAAGGAATATTTGAATTAAATACATTTAGTTTCTAGTGATTAATGACAATTAGAAGTGAAAGGAGTTGCTGCCAACTATATTCCAAAGCTGCAGTTTAGGTTTTGAAATATTTTTAGATTAGCATAGTCTAAATGCATTTATCCTATTGTAAAGGAATTTTATTTTGAATGTAAAAGAGGAAGCAGGAACTTGGAATAAGAAGGTGACACTTATCTGTATAAAGTGGAACTTTTTCATAGAAGATCACTTTTTGAAACGTGGAGGAAGGATTCTAAGTCAATAGCTGTATCCTTCCAGTGCCAAATGAAGTCAGTTGAACCTTTTTCATTTAACAATGGAAGTGGATTTATTTGTATTAGAGGCTTAATTGAACACCTTTTTAGAAATATCTGTGGTAGTTTTTGGTAAAAGATCAAATACTGAATAATAGTGGGTTGTGGATTCAGAAGAGAAAATAGCCATTAAGTATGGGGGATTTCATTGTGTGTTTGGAGCAAGGAAAGAAGAAAGAAAACAAACAGGCATTGAGTAGTTCGTTCTGAGTACGTCACATGTCCATCGTTGTGCTAATAACTACCTTCCTTACTTCTGAATTTTTAGACTGGGATTCATTGACTACTTTTGGTATTCATGTTCTCTGTTCAGTAATCCTATTTCAAGTATGTTGAAAGAGTACAAAACCTGAATTTTAGCTGTTGTGAGTACAGGTTTAGTAGTGTGATGAATTACACACTTCAGATCATCTGGTGTGTAAAGGAATACCAAAAGCCAGTTATTAAGGTTTGTAAGTGCCCTCAGAGGGACATTTCTGCCTCCTCAGGGTACCTTTTATTTTGAGAATGGTGTTGCTTTGCAATCTCATTGCTCAGAAGCATGTCAGCTAACTTCAAGTTCATTGTTTGAATAGAAGAATTTGTCTTTCAAGCTATATTAAAGCGTTTATTTCACTCAGCGGGTGAATGTGCACACAATAGACAAATTTTTGAACAAAGGCTCTTTCCATCCTCAAGTTTTCCCTCACATGTCTTTAAGACTTTAGAATGGATTTCTTCAGAATTCACGTCTGTCATTAAATTAGTAAAAGTAAAAAAAAAGGATTGATTTGCCACAGCTAGTGCACTCTTGAAACAATCGTACTCTGTTTTCATAACATACTAATATTTTGTGTTTGAAAGCTTGACCTACCCTGTTTAGCTGATGGTACTGGTTGTTATTAATATTGAACAGAAGATTCCATATTGTAAGTTAAGGCACCAAGAACTTAAATCATCTACTAAAAGGTGCCTCCAAGAATACATATTTGTGCTGGTGGTTTTAAAAAGGTTGCCGTTGTTCTAACTGATATTTTGGCAAATGTAACTTAAATTTCAAAAAATAATTACTCTTTTTTATTTGAGTGCAGCAGTAACATTTGTCTGAACTAATTCTAATCTCTTCATCTGTAACTTCTGGGATTCTCTTAAGTGCCATAGATGAGAGAAAATCATGAGCTTTTGTGATATTTTAAAGTATTGTAATGGAGGTTCTTTGTATCTAGTGATGCCAAACTTGAAGTAAACCTAGTTTGTGTAAAACAGACAAACTGAAGCAGCTCACAATTCTGCTACTCCTGTCATTGTCCATTATCCTTTGAGATTAGGACTGAAAGAAGGAATGGGTTTTTCACCACTATTTTACCCCCAGTTTGGATTTTGCATCTAAATAAGGTCCACTTAAAATTTAATAATGATGATGTCAGTTATATATTACATAAGCCTTCAAGAGTATAACCCTTCTAAAGGGGCAGGGTTAGAGAATGTCTTTAATATAGTAAAATACAGAACTCACGTGATGCTCTTTACACCAGTCTAAACTCAGAACTATTAATTTTACATTTAATGGGCAGCAAGGACGAGAGGTGTATTCTATGTAAATACTGCACTTGAATGCATGACTCAAAACCTTGTTGAGAAGTAGAGGAATTGTAGCACAGGGAGGAGGAGACTGGTTTTTCATTGCTGGTTTCTCTGTGTTGCAGGGGTCCCTTCAGCGTCGTGCGGCGATGCATCAACAGGGAGACAGGGCAGCAGTTCGCTGTGAAGATCGTCGATGTAGCAAAATTCACTTCAAGTCCTGGATTAAGCACAGAAGGTAAGAATTAATTAAGCAAACTCTCAGAAGGCAGGTTTTTTTGATTTGTTAGCCTTTCCTATGTTTGCTCTCTTCATGGTACTTTTATATTTTCTAGAAGTTTTAAAGGAACGTTATATATCTCAAAGTTAGCTTAATGCTTGCGTTTCTAATCTTTAGTAGTTTCTACAGATATATTCAGTGGTGATCATAAATATTAGAAAGATAGGTCTAAGCCATTTCTGTTTGGATTCTTTTCTTAGGAATTTGAATTTTGTAAAGAAAAAGTAGTTCTGAGTCAAAAAAGCATACACAGAAAGTAAACCAAGAACACATGAGTTTTGTTCTTACTAATCTAGATTTAGCAAGTAATTTGCTATAAATGGGTGAAGACCTGCTATTCAAGTGCAAAATTAGATAAAAATATATTTTTCATATAGTCAGGATTGCAGGCAATGCTGCAGAACTGCTACAGTGTAAACAGAAGGCTGTAACTCTCCAACGTGTTCTATTTTAGAGTAAACAATATATGTTTTACAAGTTGAATGCACATCTTGTGTGTGCATAAAGTTCTTACTTTACCCTACATGGAGAAGGGCATTGCCAGCTCAGTGGCACTTGCTCTGTTCTCTGTGTCCTGTATTTTTTTTCTGGAGATCATACTCTTTTGTACAGTGGTGTTTTTGGGGGATTCCACTGATGCTATCAAAGTCCTTGTGAACCCAACTTCAGCAAAAAAGGCTCAGTGACTTTTGTTGGTATTTATAACAAACAGTATCTTGAACCTTAATGTCCAGATCGATTTACAAGGTAAATCACAGGTCTTCAAATTTCACCAGATATTTTCATTTAATAATGGCTTTTTTCTAGCCCTCTAACAAAATACAAGCCACAGTCTCCACATCACTTGGCTTCTGATTAGCTCTGTCATGGTTTTGGCTAGTTACACCAAAACCATTGCATTCTGAGGTAGTGAATGTTCATTAAAATGCTTTGATATCTTTTAAATAAGTTGTGTCCATATTCTTTTTTTTCCTAAGCCTCATTTGAACTGCTGATGATAGGACACATTCCTGTCTTTGGTGGAATATTGCCTTCCTGGCTCCATGACAGTTGGGGCCATGAAGAATTTCTGAAAGGGAAAAGTCATAGGCAAAAGAGAAGGAACTCATCAGGAGGAAAACAAAAGCCAACAGTAATAATAGATTCAGTGAAGAAAGGGTAAATGTGGATGGTTTGCAATTTCTGCCTGGGTCTGAAGAACAGGCATGTGAGTGTATTAAGACATCTTGGAGTTTTTCCAATTCCGCTTTTGTTGTATTGTTGTAATTTTAATTCAAGGTAACAGGTCATTGAGGTACGATCATAAACATTTTCTGGGTTTAGTGTTGCTTTGTTTTGTTTTGTGGTTCTGGATTGTTGTTTGGGTTTTTTGTTCTTGTTTTAGGATTGGTTTTTTTAAAGGTTTTGAATTGCTATGCCTTAGATTTGTAATAAGACACAAAGACACATAAATGTGTGTGTAAGCATGGAGTGAGTTCTCGCTTCTACGTAAGAATGTGAATTTTTCACAAACTTACCATCTTCTTTACTCTTTGTTTTACCTCTGTTTTTCATTTGGCTTGTTTTTAGTTGGGGTTGTATTTTTTCTTTTGCACCTCTACTCTATCCAGGTCCTGTGGGGATTTAAAGATTTTTTTTTTTCTACTTTGTTTATTTCTGACATGGCATTCCTTAAGCACACTGGTGAGTAGCCACGATGGTGGTATTGATATACATATAATTGTGAGGAAGCTGTGTTGGTAAAACTGTGTTAAAGTGTGTGCTGTAATGAATTGATAAGTTTAACCCCTGGAGATATTCTTTACCTTGAATTTTGTCCTCTGCAAGTTCAATTTGCTCTTGAAGGTTATTTTTGCACAACTGTCCACCTCCAGTCTTTCTCTGAGGCACAGGAGTGGAAGAACAGGACATTCTGCATTTGAGGGAGCTGATGATAATTCCTTCCATTAATTCACATATATCTAGAGTGCTTAGAGCTAAAGATCCCAATATGCCTCCACACTTTCAGATTAAATCTAAAAAGTCTTGGTTCTTAAGTGCTTTTACATAAATACCCTGGTGAGATGATGTGTTTATGGGTAAGAACTTCATTTTTGTTTGTCAGCAGTGTACTCTTGTGGCAAGGACAGCCAGCTGCAGAGCAGAACATTGCACAGGGGTAGCCAACAAGGCAAAGCAAGTGATTAATCCCTCTGTTCATCCCTTGTGAGGCCACACCTGGAGCACACTGTGGGGTCTTGGTTTCTCCAGCACAAGAAAAGCGGTGATGTGCTGGCAGGAGTCCAGCAGAGATGGACTGAGTTGGTCAGGCCTTAGTAAGAGAAGCTGAGATGAGATCTGGTGCTGACTTCAATTACTTCCTAAAAGGATATAGATCAGATGGAGCTAAACTCTTGATTTGGGCACACAGTGAAAAGGCAAAAAGCCATGTGGACAAATTGCAACATGAAAAAAATGCTAATAAAGAGACAAAGAGAAGAAAAATCTGTGCCTGATTGGACAGAGTTCATGGAGAGCATCCTCAGAGATGCTCAGAAGTGAATTGCACAAGGCCTGAAGCTGCCAGGTCTGTTCTGACCTGCTTGGAGCAAGAGGTTGGACTAGGTCACCTGCAGAGGGTATTTCCAGCCTAGATGATTCTGTGGTGTTTGTAGCAACAGTCTGTGTGTAATCCGTGGGCCAGTATAATTGCAATACTATATAGGGAGAAAATGTAGGCATAGCAGTACTGTGATAAAAAAGAGATCATTTAAAACTAGTTTGGATACAATTTTTAAAACCGGTTTTGATTTCTTTAACCTGTGAGGTAGCTGAGCACTGAATATGTGTTAAGGGAATATTTTCTAAACCATTTAGAAAAATGCATACTGGTGTCTTACAATAAGTAATGGTATCTCCTTATCAGGGTGAGAAAAACAAACTCAAAAGCTGCTCTAGGCTGATGTGTTCCCAGTTAGTGTTATTGTAGGCATTTGTGGCATATGATGGAGAAGCCACTAGCTCACAAGACAAACTTTTATCAGGTATGGTGTTCTTTCCATAAGGCTGCTCAATACTCATAGCATGAGACACATCTCAAGTGATTTTTGTGTTTCACTGCATCTCTACAGTGCCTTGATAATAGTGGGGAAAATTAATGCTATGTAGCGGTGCCTGACAGCTAGAAAATCTAATCTAGGCTAAATTCTATTGGATTTATGTATTAGTATTCATGGTCTTGCATATTGTGTATCATCAATCTCTGTAGTGTTGTAGTTCAACCATATTAATGAAGTATATTGACACCTTGTCACTGTTCAAGTGGCCACGTGATCTCCTGGATTAATGTTGAATATTTTACATGTTGACAGATTCTACTACAGTTTACTCACATCACAGATACACAAAAAATTCAAAAATAAGAAAATGTGAAGGTTGAATATTTTTAGACATAAGAGTCTCTTTTATGCTGTTCAGCAAGAGAATCCATGTGGAAGAGTACTTGATGCTCTCAGAAGCCAGTAGTAGTAGACTCATTGAGTATAAAAAAATATATCAGTGTAAATAAACTTCTTTTCAAGTACAGCTCTTAGTTGCTATACTCAGAACATCTGGTATACAAAACTGTGAGAAGTATGTTCCCTATTTCTGGGTTTGTTACAGCTCACATCTTAGACTATCCTCTATTTCCTCTGCTGCTCTCTTCATATCCCATGCATTTTCTCTTGTCTTCTGTTTTTCTCTGCACAGCTTGCTTGTCTGATTTTTAATTGCCTTCTCAGGCACCATTTCTCAGGAAGAAAATGGTGATCAGTCATTACTACTTAGTAAAAGCCAATTCACATTACTTATCTGCCTTTTCTTAAATCCAGATTGCTTTCTTGTAACATGCTGAGTGTTTTTTAAAGCAATTTAAAGGTCAGTATTTTGTGCTTACAGTGCATTGCAGTTGTTTTTCAGGATTTAATTCAACATATATTAGATTCTCTTAGGTGTAGTTCATTTCTATAGCAATGCCCTCACAAAGAAAGTGATTACCAGTTTTTCTCCAGCCTTCTAATAGTCTACACCTTATCTATTAGATTGCTGTGTGTTGGTGACATACAGGTTTGTATGCATTCAGGCCACTGCGAAGCTGAATAAATAAGCTGATAAGGAAAGATTGAGGTTTCCTTCAGAACCCAAACTGGTTCTTCTGGAAGCAGGCTGTGAAGACAGTCTGCAAAATGCTTTTGTCTGTGACCAAGAGCAAAACTGTAGCCAAGAAAGCAGTGTTTTAAATACAGTTCTTGGACTACTTCTAGCACAGAGGGACAGGATAATTGAATCAAACCTGGCCTTGCTATGGATCATCCACTTTAGGACAAGAATTCCAGAATTATTTAATGGGGAATTGGAATGAAAACTGGGAGGGTTTTGTTGTGTTTTAGTTATTGTCTTGTGGGGTTTTCATCCCACAAAGGGGCTCACAGATCTTATCCTTGACCAGCTTTCAGATTGTGAGTGATTTTCTTGAAGTTGAGACCTTAGTCTTGTTCTGCATATTATTATTAAACAGCTTACCCTTGTAGGTTGTCTTGTTTTTATTTATTTAATTTAGACTTTCATTTTTAGAATCATTTTGTCAGGGCAGTGTTTTTGAAAGACTTTTTTTAGTTCAGAATGAAGTTGCATGACGGTATCTTTAACTTTTGGTACTGGAAGGCTGTAGGGAATCGTAAGTTACTTTTCACAAAAGTATCTGTAAGATTTTGCACTTCCCTCCCTGTGTGTTTTCAAGAGTTTCAGAAAAAAATGTGCTGTCAGCGTTAAGCTGATCTCTTTTGAGTAAAAAATACTACAAATCTGTATGTCATCATATTTCATGGTACTGTACCATATATAGACTGGATTTGAAGAAAGAACGAGTGACTCATTGCCTTTGATTTGGAAATACCAACTCATCTGGAATTTCTGGTCGTTGTCAGTTCTATGTTGTACCATATTTCACAGATGGAGGGAAGTGGCTCCCATCTGTGTGACATTTTTGGGCCCACATCTGAACTCTTGTGCCCAGTGTGGGGCTAAAGGATGCCACAGAACTGGAAAGGTCCCTGCAAAGGACAAGATAATCAGGTCCCTGCAGGACATGATGGGCAAAGAGAGGCTGAAGAAGCTGGGTCTGTTTGGTAAAGAGGAGGCTGAGAGGGTGTTGCAGTGTGATCTTCAACTGCTTGAACAGCTACAAAAACGTCACAGCCAAGCTGTCCTTGAGTGGAAGCTACTGGACTACAGGGAAATGGCCAGGAATTGTTACTTGTAAGGCTCAGGTTCAGGTTGGACATGGTTTTCAAGAGCTTTCTTGATAAAATCACAGCAGTCCTGACCCAGTGTGTGCAGTAATCTCATGCTGAGTGAGGGCTAGACTCAATGTCCGTCAGAGGTCATTTCCCATCAGCTTTGCTGTGATCCAATGGAAACAGGAGGAAGGAACCATTATAGGTTTCATTTCATTGAAGGTAGAAAATATGAGGATGTTTCAGAGAGTGAAAAGCTCTGTACCAGTTTGACTTTGCTTCTGAATTACTATTTTAACCCTACGAGAAACCATAATCCAAGTATTTAGTGACTGTAGTGTTGGAGATATAACTATTACATAGGAGGTTTCTTGAAGATTCTTCTAGTGTGTGTGCCTCAGTAATGAAGAGTTTGAAGCATCTTTTTATAGATTATAAGAGCATAAATTATAATTTTTTAATAAAAAACACACACAGTGTTAGTGACACCTCTGTTCATACGGAAATGCACAAATGTGGAATTTTGGAAAGAAAGTCTCTAATATCTTGATAGCTGACTGTCATGGAATTTGTGTTACTGGTACTTTAAATTCCAGTATAGTTTCTGTGTGTGCTGTACAAACAATAAAGTAAGTTGGGGTAAAGAGGTGGGAAGACTGAATTAACCATGTACTTGTGGTAATACAAAGTCAAATAGCAGAACAATGCTTTTTAGGATTTATTTTTTTAAGACTGTCTAGGTCGTGATGGAAGGGACCTGTACTAGTTTGTGCCTCTCAGGAGGACTTGAAGATTGATACTTGAAGTCACTTTTGATGTTTGTAATTTCAAGAGTCTGCCTTTTTGGGAAATGCATTGTTCCTATCTCAGTTCTTCTTTCACGAAGAGGTAGAACTGGTGTTGTTTTGGTACAGGGAATGTTACCAGAGCCTTTCTGAGGAGTTTGCTTGTTGTAACTTGAAGGGTATGAAATTTCTTTGTTTTTCTGGAGAAGCTGTCAGCTGGTTTGGTTATAAACACAGTTCTACTCCTTTATATGAGGAGTACAAATTTCATAAATGTCTAACATTTATAGCTCTGCTGTAACTTCCATAAACAAAGTGTTATTAGAATTAAATACTTCTATACAGAAGAGATGGAAGCAGGCTTTTCCCCCAGCAGACACTTCTCTAAGTGTGGCAGCATGTTAACCATATAACAGAGCTAATGGATCACTGAAATGTCACAGGAATGCATTTAATATTTCACCTTTTTTTTTTTAAGTGAAAAATAAAGCATTTTATATTAGGGGTTTGGTTTTTTTTTTCCTTTTTTTTCCCCTGAGGATTTCCTGGCATGTGCCCAGATACAAGCTTGTACAGTGACTAAGTGTCACTGACCAAATTTTCATTGTTTTGACCTCCTTTGGAATCATACATACAAATGTGATTCATCCCAGGAAGCAGATACGATGTTCTGTAGGAAAATACAGCCTATTATCCATATCATAAGCAAAGAGTTATAGAGATCAACTGTATGGTATTACTTTACTTCAAGAACATAAAATTTCTAGAAATATTGATGCAAGCATATTAACAGCAGTATTCATTAAACATTTTTCTTTTCCATCTTCTGCAGGGAAAGCATCATTTGGGAATTTATTACATCCACTTTAAAGCATAAAAGGATATTTACCTAATATTTTTATGCGCTGTTGCTTAAGTGGACAGAAAATCATTAAGTTTTTATGTGTTGCAAGCAATTGGTTCTTTATTTCTTCTAATCAGTCTCCAAAACAAGGACAGCTTTGTTTGCTGTGTGACTTCAGTCCCTTCCCTTTAGCTGGTTATCTGATTTTGCTGGGTTTAGTACATCACTGAATGCACAATGGCTCTGCGGGAGTGCACCTCTTCCTCCCTCTCTTTTAATCTTTACTACTTGGCTGCATGCTGGCTCTGACAGCTTTGTTCTTCTGCTCTTGGTTTCACTGTGGTGCCAACATTGTGAAAAATGACTGTTGTGTCCAGTGGCTGGAACCACTGTGGACTTGTTGCCAGATCTTTATGTCATGTTATCATGAAGCTGCTTTTGGGAAAGGTGTCTTGCATCTGAACAGCAAGGGCAGGCAAGAGTTCCCAGCTTTATCAATAAAAATGATACACTTTACATTTTCAAAATGAAATTACATCAAGTGTATTTAACTGCCACTTAATAAATACTTATTCTAAGAATAACATATTAGAGTGCTAATTAAAAAATTGATCTATCTTGGAGTTCTTAAAACACATAATGGAAATGATTTTGTAATTATCACTACACAGGATTTATGCAGCAGGTAGTAGATAATTTAAGTGTTACTTTTGTTACATAACTGAATATTTAGTTGGCCTCGTTTGGGGTTTTTTTAAGTAACCATAATTGATTGAAAAGTGCTCCTATAGCAACATCTCTAATCTTTCTTCTTACTTTATATGAAAGGCACTAGAAGAGGTTACTCAGGGAAATTTTGGATGCCTTATCCCTTAGAAGTGTGTTTAAAGCCAGCTTGGATGGGGCTTTAAGCAACCTGGTCTACTGGGAGGTGTCTCTGCCCAAGGCAGTTACATGGTCCTTTAAGGTCCTTCTCAACCCAAACAATTATGACTCTATGTCACACTTCCATTTATGTGAAATAAGAAAATGTATTCATATTTGTGAACAAGAAAATAAGACCGATGGCAACAAATATTATGATGGAAACTTCATTAAACTAAATGTCATTTAACTCAGTGAAATAAGGTTTGTCACTTAGAAGTTAATTCCTCTTTATAAGTATAATATAGGGCTTAGGGACCATTTGATTAAAGTCTTTACTGAAGTAACTACTGAATCTATTTGAGTAGTGTATAGTATTGAACCATTTTTCAAGGAAATAAACATAATTTATGCACATTTTGGTCATTTCAAGTGTTACAGGATATTTGCTAATTGGGGAAAACTTCAGTGAAGGCTTGTGTTGATATATCATCTCATCTGAACAAAAACTGTTTGGTCCTTGAAATCTCTTATTTGAATCCTATCTGTTCCCAGGAGCTTACAACCATTCAGAATGCAAGTTTCACTGAAAATTAAACTCTAAAATGCTTCAAATTCATAGTAGATTTGGCAGAAACATTTTCAGATAGTGTTGTAATCCAGCATGAATCAGAGAAGTGAAAAGGTGTGCTGCAGTTAATACTACTTATTCCAAACAGAATGATGCCTGTGGATGTACTGAATAGCTTACAAAAGTCTTGGAGATTGCTGTCCTAGGTTTGTTTTGTGGGGGTTTTGCCAGTGCTAAGCCTGTCATTGAAACGCTCATCCCAGTCAGCTACAGGTGCATCCTCAGTCAATCACTTTGAATGTGATTCTGACTTGCAAATCATATCTCCCAAACCATAGTGTGAAAGATTGAAGTTGAGCAGGATTCTGAAGAGCCTAATCCTTGCTCTACCCAGAAATAAAATATCACAGACACACTTCACTATTATTCAAAAAATACTTTAAAATCTCACACTATTTCAGCCTTGTGTGTCTCTTTACTGAATATTTAGTCGGATGCATAGGGCGTTTAAGAGTATGATGACTTATGTATTTGCATTTGGTATTTAAATATGTGAAGTGTACAGTAAAAGAGATGTCTAAGACCTCTGTGTTGTGTCAGTCCGAAACAGGCCTGAAGCACCTGAGGATAATGAACTGTTAAAGTGTATTTACACAGATATGCACCCAGAAGTGCTGACAGAGCTTAGAGATATCGCTGAGGGGACATTCAGGATAATCTTTGAATGAACAAGGTGGCTGGGAGAGATGCCTGAGGACTGGAGGAGTGCAAATGACTCCTGTGCTGGGCCTGGTGGGCACCAGGGTGACCACGAGCCAGCCATGAGCCCTTGTGGTGAAGAGGAGCCAGCGGTGTCCTGGGCTGCCTCGGACAAAGTGCTGGCAGCAGGTGGAGGGAAATGGTCCTGGCCTCTGCTCAGCATTCCTGAGGCCACACCTGGACTGCTGCCTCCAGTCCTAAGATCCCCAGTGCTGGAAGAACATGGGGGTACCAGAGAGAGTCCAGCAAAGGGCTGGCACTGAGATGACGGGACTGGAACATTTCTTCTGTGAGGAAAAGCTGGGAGGGCTGTTTAAACCTGGAGGAGGAAAGGTTCAGGAGGGATTTGTTGATGTGTACAAATTAATGAGGGGAGGGTACAAAGAGGACAGGCCAGGCTCTGTTCAGTGGTGCCCAGTGACAGGACCAGAGGCAGTGGCACAAAATGAAACTCAGGAGGTTCTGCCTCCACAAAAGGAAACACAGTGAGTGTTCAAGCAGTGGCACAGGTTGGCCAGGGGAGTTGTGGGTTGTTGGAGATATTCAGAATCTGCCTGGACACAGTCCTGGGCAGTGGGATCTGGGTGTGGCCCTGCTTGAGCAGAGGGGTTGGACCAGGGCACCTCTGCAGGTCCCTTCATTCATTCATTCTGTGCTCCCACACGGGCGGCCTCCTAACTTCCTGAGGGGTTGATGGCAGCAGCCCAGCAGGGCAGTGCTTGGGCTCTCCCCTGCCCTACCTGCCATTGTTTCTCTGTGCTCCTTTGTGGGTGTGCAGATGGGGTTTTATCACATAACCTCATGCTTTTCTTTTCTAAAGCCCTGGCTTAATTATAGCATCCTTCTTGCTTAGCAAAGCAAAGTGTTTGAGACAGAATTTGAGTAAAGCAAATTTGTTTGAAAAAGAAATTTACGTTAAAGAGGTAAGGAAGGATATTCCTGCTCCAGCTATGCAGTAGCATTAAACAATACCTGGTGCTTTTACCAGTAAAATAAGCTAAATGATGAAGGCGTACTTGTTCACCCTCTTTGAAAAGCAAAGTCATAATTAAATTTATTTTTATAAATCTGGAAATACACTTTTAAAAATATTTATGTTCTAAACACTCTCAAGTCTTCATTCTTAAATATTGTTATCTTTAATTTCTGCAGAATTCATGAGGTATGTCTAACTCCTGTTCGGAAAAATTAAAATGCTTTCCAAAACACTTCTGTCGCTGTACACATTCTGTACTCATCTAGAAAATCCTGATTCTTATAATCCAGAAATTCCTGATTCCAGTAGTGCAGAAATAGGCTCTAAGTGTGCTTGCTGGAATTCAGGCTGGTTACAAACACAGAGAAGATAATAAGCATCAGCTGTATTTTCAAATATTTTCTGTTTGTATGCTAACATGTATTCTGTTCTGGTTTGTGCAATCAACAAAATTCAAAATTAATTGGCAGCTGAGCTGCAGTTTCTTTTAATTCATTGATCCAAAGAGAACCTTTTGATCCAAAGAGAACCTTTTGATCCAAAGAGGACCTTTTTTGTCTCTTAAATGCTGGGGTTTGTTGTTTTGTGAATCTAAAAGTATATGTCACAGTGGTGTGATAAATAGTGATCCTTGTGCATTGGCACTGTTAGAATGACAAACCTGTATCCTTGTGTAGCAGTAGGACATAGATATAACCCCTGTCTTTTGGTTATGTGGGTTTTGGTTAGGACAGTTTGAATCCTTTGCAAATCTTGCCTAAAATATTTCTTTTATTTACTTCTTTTATAAAAGCAAGATTCATGGTTTCTGATCCACAGATTCCTATTTTTTTGTCGTTTCTAGAGTTTTCTGCTAAGTTTGGTAGGTACATCACATTCTTGGGCAATTTTCCCATCACTCAGCTACAAACACTCGTCTTGGAGTTTTTCTGCACATACTGGTGTTTTAATGGGACTGGAGATGAACATGGTTTTGAGCTGTAGGCAGTGGCAATTTGCAAAAGCAAAGATGTGTTAGCAAAGCTTAATGGACCCCCTAAATAACTGGTTGCAATGAGAATTATAAAGTATAAAATGGGGGGCATATTTTTGATCTGTAGTGTATATGTGTCTGTTATTCATAACAAAATGAACACGTGTAGCTTAATCCTCCTGCTATGATCTAGCTGCCCTTCCAGATGAAAAATTAGGCATGGAAAAAAGGGTCAAGCTGAAGACCAGTGACAAACAGCCTTCATCTGTACTGCAGCTGTAGAAACTGCACACTGATTTCCATGGAAAGTTTCACTCTTAACATCTGCATCAGCAAATACTTTTGAGTAATAACATGAAATACGTAGAAGCTGAGAGATCTCCACAGTATGTCATGATATAGGGACAGTGTTTAGTCCAGTTATACACAGTGCTAAGCAATGACTGTTTCCCAGGGTAAGAGTTGCTTCAGAAGGGGGAAAAAAAAATATTTGTAATCTTTTTGAGTAAAGAAAATCTTTGAGAAAAGACAAATATTGAGAGAAACAATTAGATCTACTTGATTTGAAGGCAGATGGAAATACTTGTGTTTGGAAGCTATCTTGTAAAAATGTATCTTGGCTAACATACACAGTAGAATACTGAAGCTCAGTCAACAGAAGCATGAAAATTTAAGTAAGTCTAAGACCTGAAAGTCTTGGGATCTATGAACTTGATTCTTCAAGACTTTTTACTTATGCTGATCAAGTTTTGCCATCTCTGCCATCAGTTTTCTTCCAGTATATTACTTGTTTTAATGGAGTGAAAGAAGTTAGGTTAAGCAGTAAATTTTTGTCTATACAGTTACAGTTTTTAGGTAAAAATCTACTTAATAAAAGCTTGAATGAACAAATTTCATATTGATTGAATTTTATGTTTAATACTGCATTGAATTTTATTCTAATTCTGTGTTTTAAAAGTACTACATGTATAAGCAGTAACTTTAGGAGAGAGACCTGTGCTGGCATGGCATTTTCCAGCTATAAGCCATTTATTTTAATGATGACATTTATCAGGGACAGTCTACTCACACTGAATATATTGTATCTATTTGATTTCCTAACATGAATCCAACCAACAAATAAAACTCAGTGACAGTGAGTAAATTGGCAGTGTAAGTAAAATAACTGTGATCTATGGTTGTTTTACTTAAAATCTATGACACAGATTTTCATGGGAGGTTATTTTTTAAGATCACTTCATATGAGTAAGATTTATGGTGTGTTTCTTGGTTAGGGGAAGGGGTTGTTCTATGGATTTATTTTGCCTAAAATATTCAGTGGTCAATTTTTTTTTCTGTTTTTTGAAGCTGCTGTAGAAGGAAAAGCCCAATTGAAAAAGTGGCTGGTGCTAAAAAGTAATGTTTTGTTGTTTCAGAGTGTCTTAGCATTTGTTAAGGCAGTTAAATGAGAACTTAATTTTAATACATTAAATAACTACAGAATTACTTTACAGATAAATTCTAAGTTCCACTGAAAGCTCCTAGCAGAGTCACCAGTATAAACCCCAAGCTTCTTGGTTTCCTTTAGACGACTAACTAAATAAAGTTAGATTTTTTAAGATACATTTTTATCTACTGTGACAGAACCAGTTACAGTAGATTTCTTAATGTCTGTCACTTTTAATGTTGCCTGTGATATAGTGACAATTTACTGTTGCAGATCTTACTGACAATATTGCCTTAGTTTATAGCATTATGAGTAGTGAAAATTACTTGGGAAAAACTACTTTGCCTGAGAAAAATAGATTATTTTTTCCTTTGCCAAATCAAATTGGGACTTCAATCCAAGTTGCCATCACAAAAGTGTTCCTTACAATATGTATATGTCACATATATGTTTTCAGGTCTGTGCAGGTTATCATTGCTGTATCCTCTTGTGTCCTTGTCATTGCCTTTGAAAAGCTGTCCCAAACTGGAGCCTGTGTTTCCAGCACAGGGCTGGGCAGGTGGGGCTGACAGGTTTGCAAAAAAGCTTTTTCATCTCTGATGTTTCAGTTCTACAAGAACCAGTCTTGTGCTGCAGGCTGGTAGGGTACCCACTGTCTCCACCTCCTAAGAGCTTATCTGATTGAGGGGAAAACCAGTAAAGGAACTAGGATTCCCTGGAAATGTAGGATGGTAACATCTAGGACTATTAGATGCTACTTGCCATCTGTGCAGTGTGTGGGTGAGTATTGCTGCTTTGCATCTCATCCCCTTTTCCCCTCAGGAGGACTCAACAGCTCTTGGCTGCTGAAGGGAAAAGAAAGCCCTATTTCTTCATTCCAACTTCATTACTCTGCACTCCTGTGACTTCATTTGCATTTGCTTTAGTACTTTTTACCTTTTGGCTGATTTATTTTAATTCAAGTTGGAGAAAAAAGTGAACAGAGGACATGCACCCTAAGTCTCCTAGTCTTCACTGTCTTGTTGATTGGCTGGCTTCCTTTTTAAAATGTGCCTTATTTAGAAACCTATTATTAGGGTTGAGGACGAAATTACCCTGTTAAGGGGAAAACACAAACAAACATAATTTATTCAGATAAGAACTTGATAATCCTTTTAGGGGAAGATAGTTCTGTGTGCTGTGTATTATTCTGGAACCTGAGGTAAACTGATGTGAGATTGTCAGAAAACAGAAGAGATTTTCACTTCTTCTAGGGGCTACCCATGACTCTGTTTAAGACAATAATGAAGTTTGGTGTTGGAACTATAGGAGCATGAATTGTAAATACCCATGGTTGATACATCAGTTCTTTCCTAAATAGCTCATAGGCATTGTTCTAGGGTTGTTTTTTTTTTGCCTTAAACTACAAGCACCCTAGCTGGAGAAAGTGCTTGCACAAGGTAACACAATGGAGTGAGAGGAAAAAGCCTCAAATCTTATCAAAGCTGCAATAGCAGCTTATCTGTGTTCCTGTCCACTTGGTAGGACTGGTCAGAAAATACCAATTAAAGATTGAAAAATATGCACTTCATTCTAGAAATGGGCTGGGATACCAGGCTTTTTTCTTTTTTCCTTGTCTTGGTCATGTCCTGTTTAGTTGGTGTGCTCTGTTTGTATGATTAACTCCTCTTACTCTGCATTACTGAAGGTACTTGTTCAGCTTTTATATCATCATCTTCTCTTTCATCATATCACATACCCAGATGAAGAGTATACTAATTCAGAGGGAATTCCAATCAATTTAATTAATTGTCACTTAACAGACTTCTAATTACTGATTCTGGTATTGAAGCAAACTCATTCAAGCTTAGGCAAAACATCCTTTGCCTCCCCATCCCTGGTCTCCATCCCAGTGGCCACATGTTGGCTTTTTCACTCCTATATGAAGATTTGGTCATTTGCAGATGCAGGGCACTGTTTTGTTCATTGCTTATCCCTCTGTGTTTTATAACACAAGAGAATCTTGGTTGTGTTGTATTTAGTAACTGCTGAGGAATTATGGGCTGTACAGTAACAAAGCTATTCACAGCTTCAGGGCTTGTTAATCTGTGTTGCAAATGCTGGTCTGAGGGCGCTTACATGTGCCAAGATCTTTGGAGAAAAATAATATTTTAATGTCTATTCTGGAGGGGATTTTTTCTTTTTTTAAAAATAATTTACATTTTGAAGTCTTTTCTGTCTTCAAAGTAGTAATAACTACTGCAAGAAAAATTTGTTTCTTCTACGTTATCAAGCCAGATGGGGAGAGGTCTCTATAAAATTATGTCTCTTCTTGGTTAGTATTTAGAAATGTTGTGTTGTAGAACAGAGCTTTAGAGCTGGTCATGCTGTGGTGACAGTTTGTTTGCTGATAGGAAGGCAGGTTCATATCCTGAATCAAATCTGTATCCTCATGTAGCATTGCAGTAACTTGATTCCCCCTTGCTCTCAGCACTACACTTCACTCACTACCATCTTTGCCTCTTGCAAACTGATTGCTGGATTTGCACAAGAGAGGTAGCTCCTCTGAAGAATGTTGCATCAGGTGAAGAGGATTCTTCAGTCTTTTGTTTTGCTGAACTTGTGATTACTCTTCTGAATAACAAGCCTTGGACCTTCAGTACTACCTGTACATGGTTTGTTGCCTCAGTTTGGATCTGTGTTTGTGATTGTCCTGGTTTGTCTGCTGGCCCAAGACAGAAATCAATTACAGTTGGTCTGGTTCTGAGGTTACTGTAGCGAGTAGGAGATGATAATTGTGGGGGCACTGGCTTTGCTGAGGTAATGCCAGTTTCAGGATTTACTTCATATGTCTTCAAAGACTGCCCTCCTGTATCAGTTGGTACAAAACTTCCAAGTTTTGCCTCACCCCACCCTTGCTTCACTTATGTTTTATAGGTTCTGGGTGCACAGGTGTGCACTTTTGCATAGTTTTGGTTTGACCTTCCTGTAATTAATGAGGAGAAGAGTTCCTTACCACGCCAAGTGAACCAGGTGCTGGTTTTTGTGTCCCTACAGATCGAACTTTCTATGCAGTTGTCTGAGACTGTGAGAGCTTAAGGAGTCTTGTTCCTTTCATAGTTGGATGGAGCCTGTCTGGCAGCAGACAGTCTTTGCTGTATTAGTAGTAAGTTAATTGATGTCACTTTTACATTTGCATATAGAAAAGTTGAACTGACTGAATGTCCTGGTTTAGGACAAATTTGAGAGGAAACCTCCAGATGGGGTCTCTCCAGGAAAAAAAGAAACAGATTTAAGCTGCCCCTCCCCAATGGTTCGGGAAAAAAAATTTCCTTGAAGGAAAGTGGAAAAAACTGTTTATTTAACAAGCAAAATATCCACAAGCATAAAAATGGAATAATATTAAACAATGAAACCTCTCGCTGTTCAAAGAGATGGCAAATCCAGAAAGTCCTTGCCGTGAGGTGCAGCTCGGCTCGCTCAGTCCCTTCTCAGTCTCTCAGGCACCGGAGAGTGCCGAGGCCAGGCCCTGGTGGGCCACAGCCGTGAGCTCCTGGGGT